>JAAAIY010000162.1:0-72495 GCA_016098105.1 Actinomortierella wolfii
GAGTGCGAGTGCGAACGATTACTGGCGGAGCGCGAGAGCAGTCAATGCACTGGAAATCACAATGATACACATGTAGCCGACCGAGCGGTGATCGTGGCCCTTCTGGATGTTGGGCTGGAAGTGACTGGATATTATGGAAATGGAGAGGAGGGATGGCTGACAAGGAGTTCGAGGAGGAAGATACCTAGTCTCTTGAACTCGCCATACGTGGGGCAACAAGATTCATCTGGAGTATGCGTACGTACACCTAGGAAAAACTATACTTTGTTATTGCGAAGCAGTATACCGTGGCTGCATGAGTATATTTAGACTTCCACTCTCGGATTTACTATGATGTTCATTCTCCATTATCTCTTTCCAGCATTCCTTGAATTTGATGCTGTCGTTCTTTGATTCTGTCTCTTGAACTTCCCCATTTCTCCCTATTTAAAGAGCCATCCATCTTTTTCTAACATCCTTTGAATAAGTTCTTCTCTTGTTATCCCCTGATGCCCTCCCTTGATTTCCTCCAGCTTTTCTTTCCTGGTCTCCCTTCCATTTTCAAAAACATCTTGCCATCTGTGCCAGCGTCTCTTGATCTTCTTTTAGCATCCCTTGAATTTTGAACTAGCCTTGATGCTGTCATATTCGTATGTGTTGTTAGTTGACGCTGTCTCTTGAGGGTTCCCTTGACGATGTCTTTGATAGGGTCCCTTGATTTCTTTTTGCCGATGCTGCCCCTTGGCATTTACGATGTTGTCTCTTGATGCTGTTCCTTGATCTTTTCATTCCCTTCGATCTTTACCTGTCACCTCATGCTCCATTTTTAGGACCCCCTGATTTTTTCACTGGCATCTTTCTCTTTTTAGCACCTACTAGTATTGCCCCTTGTCCTTGTTATCTTTTGGTGTTGCGCTTAAAGTTGTTCATTATTAATTTTGTCCTTGAATGGGAACTATTCTTCGATTTTTGTCACCGTTCCCCGATGTGATCAGAGGTGCTCTCCCTAGATGTTGTTGTAAGGCGCTGAATTGAGTAAATGAATACTGTTTCAATAATATCTTTTTTGACAAAACGGTATATAAGGAGACCATTCTTTATTGCTCAGCTACTTATTTCCATACTCGCACATTCCAGGTAAATAATATCTTTCGTTGTCTGTTTCTTTTTCTTTAAACAACCTTGTACTAAAGAGCTGCATTTGATATTTATTTCTCTAAGCTTTATTCTGTTCATTAGCTCAAAAGAAGACTCTTACCGTTGATGAATATCATGATCAACCCAAAGATCAGCATTTTGCTACTCGCTTTTCTCACTTCAAGCACAGTTACTTTCGCTGAACCAGCCTGCGCTAATATTACGCTTCAAAATGGTTACTTATCCTGCAACAAATGTTGCGAAAAGCACACAGGTCTGCCTGGGGGATGGAAAAACCGGCGTGAAGGCCCTAACCCGATTAAATGCGTATGTAAACATGAGTGCGAGACGAACGACGATTGTCTCCGTTTTGTGGACAGACCGGTCTGTGAAAACCGTACCTGCCGCGCTCTCAAATATGGTGTCGATTGTGGTCTTCCCTTTACCGATCCCAAACAACTTGGATGTTGTGGGTCCTCGGCGATGCGCACTGGCAAAGATGGTCGTACCATATGCACTTCCTACGCAGGTGAGGGCATCATGTGTCTGGGAGCCAGTGATTGCAATGATGGGGACCCCAATGGAGAGAATTTTTGCTGCCAGAAGACTGGTAGATGTTTGCCGCCACAAAATGAATGCTAAGGTGCGGCAGCGTTGCTCAACCGTGATCCATGTAGCCTTACAACTCCTTAAACCTGAATATTCTTTCTCAATAAATTGTGGTTAGCGTTTCTGAATGTAACGACATGTAATCACACCAAAAGCCTATTATTCAACAACACCAACTGCTCCAAATGTGCGTATCTTTCTTTTATTTATGACCGTGACTTCCGAACCAAAAAGAAAGGATTCTAGCCGATCATTTTATCTCTTTCTACTTGCAAGAAACTTCAAGTAGTGATATTCATCTCATCTCATTATCTCAAGTTGTTGATCTCTTCCAATGAACTCGGCGAATGTACTACACTTTCAGTTGTACCAGACTGGCGAGAAGGAGAGATGACCAATCTCTATAGTAGGATGGATTCAATCTTTCTCAACTGATCATTGCCGCACATTCATCTCAATCAGTCTTTCGGTATCGAGCTTATGATTCTGTGCATAACACACTGTCGCATTGGGGACGGCACTCGAAGAATATTAGAATTCATTCAGCATCATAGTTGAAGTTGTACCCGATGCTTGCGTGGACAACCGATATCATCGGGGAGTAATCACTTGGGCCTGGCTCTCCATTGTCACAGATCAGAATGTTGATCTTGTCAAGGTCACCGCGGAACAGTCCATACTGTCCCAGCTGAATGATCAAGTTCATCATGTATATATACAGCCCTCTTTTTCGCTATGTGAAGATTCGATGTGCTGGAAGCGATTAATTCCTGATTTGCATTGTATTACGGATATTCTAATTGATGGAGTAAAGACAGTGATACACTCTATCTTGTCTTTGCCGCTTCGCTATGCAGTTGATTGTTAGCAATCCAGTACATTCTTGGGTATATGACCAGAAAATCAATTTGCCGTTATCACAATTGATTGTTCTCTTATTCACCTTACTGCTGCGGATGTTCAACGGAGACGATAAATTGTCTTCAGTAGAATTGGTTGGAGGATCCTAGTAGGTCCGCTGTTCTTTTACTCAGACTTAATGCCATCACCATGTCTATGCCAAGACTGTCGACCCACGATATTTGGGACTGTTGGAACCACAGTATCGAGGGGAGCCATTTATGGAACAGATTCCCACTCACATTACGCCGCGCGTGGGTATAACAAGAGCATTCCTGTGTAAACATGTATCCAACACCATGTACTATCTACTCAGCCGTGTAACACAAAAGAATAGACTTCTTGGCGGAAGTCCACGTACTCTGCTTATATATATTCCCTCTTTCCAAAAACATTCCTTTGTCTTCGTACTTGTCACTTCATCCCTGACACTTCACTATCCTCTCATTTACTCTTCCTTCAATCCACCATTACGAACACCAATAGTCTGCACATCAACACCATGCCTCACTTACCATTGATATGTATCGCCAGAATCATAGAATGGATCGACAATCAACATGACCTATTCAACCTTCTCACCATCAGTAAGGATGTTTTCCACATTGCTGCCAGTCGCCTTTACCGAGATCCAATGAAGAACCGTACCTTAGACATGCGCTATTTTGAAAGCAACCACAAACTGGTCATGTTGCTTCTATCTCTGTCTCCCCTCGGTGGTGAAAATATTGATGCCATACGCCAATCCAACGGCTTACCTCCATCTGGCTCACCACTCAACCCACAACCTATGCTCAACTATCTCTCTCTGGTCAAGGTTATTCGCTGGGGAAGGCGATGGTACTACGAGGATTGGCTGAACAAGAAAATTGAGAATCGAACCAAGGAACTGTACATGCTTTTGACTTGGGCGTTTGTTGGTCACAGACTGGATGAGATTGAGGAAGTTGAAATTGATGTTGAAGACCAAGAACGATACCTCAACAATGCTGCCAAGATGAAGCGTCTGCGTAGAATCCGGATTCACATTGGTGGAAATAACAACTCCAAGGACATGTACGATTTTGCCGAGGCAATGATAAAAGCGATTCAATTACATCATGGTCCTGACCAACTCCGTGAATGCCGCCTGATCCCCAACCCACTTGTTTGGGGTAAGTTCTTCTATCTTGTAGTTCTCTCATCATTTTGCTTGTTATTATGGCAAAAAAGGATAGTCGCATGATGTTGACAATGTGTGGTTTGAGAGGAACACTTCTTGAATTCTCAGCTTCTAACTTATATAAACCACCCTTTGTACTAATACATGGCATTAGATATTGAGACCGAGCATCCGGATGAAGCAGATTATATTGAAGGATATCTTTCAAACCCAGATGATGACGACGATACCTTGGATGAAACCGATCTTAATCGCGCTCGGAGAATCCTTTCACTTCTCCCTCCAAAGAAATACCTCGCGCTTCCAGCACCAGATGGATCGACTCTTTCGTTGAACCAACCTTATGACCCATATGCAGCAACAATCAAAAAGATGTGGAGCAAAGGTTGTAGGCGAGGTGTTCCAATATGGAAGGCAATGATGAAGGCATACCCTGGCCATTCTCAAACTCAAATCTTGCAGCGCTTCTGAAGCATGATCTCTCTTTCAATTTATCCAAAGACAGCCTACAGTAATGAAGAGAATCTCTTGGCCTGGGCCGTGTGTGAGGCTGAGCGTCGCCATCAACCTGGTAGCTCTCAGTTGATGCCGTTGGTTCCATTGGAGAGATTGGAAGTCGTGTACGATGATTCATCCGATTTTAGAGCTCCACAACCGAGATCAGGCACACCCAAATGGAAGATTCTTCAGGATGGTCTATTTGGATTCTCTGGTACGCTGACCTCACTCAAGGTTGTTTACCCTCAATCTGTTGATGGAATGGTCGATCAGGTGCTCACTATTCCACGAACACTATACAAACTCAAGTCAATGGAGTTATATGGACTGGCCGTAGACAGATCAGTTTGGGAACAGGTACCCAACATCGAGGAGCTATGGATAAGTTTCGGCGATATGCCGACAACAACTAGTTACCTCACACCTAATGATTCACAGGAAGGTCATGATAGCACTACCACCACAGTAACCATTGAACAGCAACCACAACCACAGATGCCTGAGATTTGGTTTCACTGTCCAAAGTTGACTAAGCTATCGCTCTGGGGCCGACCATCCTATCTATTGGATCCGGACTGTCTACATCACTCGCCGAACCTCCAAGCTCTGGGTCTGTGGAGAAAGGGTGTGATTATCCATAAGTACATAGCCAGTGATGGTGCAGACGCGCGCGAAGTACGCGAGGTTCTCAGGGTGCTCCACCCTTCACGTTGGACCTGGGATTGGTCCCTTCCAGTGCTATCCTCTATCGTAGTGGAAGGCGATCTTCGCGAGTATAGATTCAGTTTTACTATCTTGCGCTCATGCCCAACACTCCGGAAGCTTGTTCTTGACCATACAAATGCGGGTTCTTACTTCAATCTTCATGATAAGGAGGTCCTCGATGCTCCACTGGACAAGAACAACAACCATATACTGCCGTTCACCCATAGTAACCTCACCATGCTCTGGTTCCGTAGATATTGGGATTTTGAGGCCGATGAACTATCCAGTCTGCTACAAGTTCTACCGAATCTCAAGGATTTGTGGTTTGAATCAGTCCCCTTCGACAAGGGTTTTGGAGATCGGGAGTTGGTTGAGACCACAAAGACTCACCCTACTCTGATGTGTGTGAGAGCCAGCATGAAACGCACCACCGAACCACCATCGGCCCTAGGTTTGTCGGACATCAATCTCGAGTTCAGCCAGGAAGTGGGGTCAATTGCTCGAGCCACAAATGGCGATAATGATAACCTGACACCCAATGAGCAGGATACAATCACATATTACTTCAGGGCACCTAACTACGACACCATTCATCAATCGCAACAGTAAACAGAAACTTCACAATCTTCCCCTAGTCAGAACAATAGTATTGAAAGATTTATATACCTCCTAGAAGAAGAGAGGAACCGATTGCTGATAACCCTTTTCTAGGAAAGAATTCATTGACAATGACTGTTTCATGTAACGAACTTGGATATGGCTCGACTCTTTCCAGCCTTGTTCTTATTACTAATGTGATACAATATGACATTATCACATTCTTCTCTTATGAGCCTCGGGATAGTACATCATGTCCACCACGCGCTTCTTCTATCCTTTCTATACACCTCCTATTCATCCTATTCTACCACCATATATCATTGTTGTCACATCGTGTCCCCCATTCTTCTTGTTGAATGTATCGACTATGAAAAATACCCAAACTGGTTAGTAGACATAGTCAAATATAACAGAATTCGGCTAATAGATGTCGATTGGTTTCCCTGCTCAAGACAAACGAAAGTTATTCTGAAGGGATGGCGCCTTAATTATTAGCTTCAGCACAGATTTATTCAAGCTGTCTACCAATATCCGTATCATGGCGTATCAAAGCAGCTGTTCTCCTGTGCACCATACAGAGTATGTTTAAGTCACGACATCCAGAGCCATTGTTACTTGTAGCGAACCTCAGACTTGGACGACACAGAAGCAATTCCTCCTAGAATTCCTCCGGTTCTACGATGATTGCCGCCTGAGATGTCCATTTCGCCACGAACAAGG
This sequence comes from Actinomortierella wolfii, assembly GCA_016098105.1. Classification (NCBI taxonomy): domain Eukaryota; kingdom Fungi; phylum Mortierellomycota; class Mortierellomycetes; order Mortierellales; family Mortierellaceae; genus Actinomortierella; species Actinomortierella wolfii. Next base: position 6,311 of record JAAAIY010000162.1, read on the forward strand.
TCATCCAGGTCAGCTAGAGCTGTTCTCGCCTGCACACGTGTGAGTGGATCGTGATCAACCTGCTCGATGTAGCGCAACGTCCTAAGGGCACGCTTTAGTAGGTCACCTTCGATTCTGTAGAGTGTCTGACCACCTTGTGCGCGGAAGAGAAGTATCAAGACCAGTGTAGCGGCGCGTCGAACTTCACGCTGCTTGTCCAAATCTAGGATAGTAAGGACCCAATCAACGAGGTAGCGCTGCTGAGGGAGCAGTGCTGTTGGTCCATTCTCGCCTGCTGTTGCCAAGATCGTCAATGCGCTTGAACGAAGCATCGATACCTCGTCCACAACCTGCTCTTCCTCTTCTTCTGCCTTTTTCTCTTCATCTGTCTTGAGCGACTCGTGAGACTTTTTCGGTTTTTGTGGCTGTTGCTGAGGGCTATTCTCCTGCTTGGTGCTTAGAACTTCATAAAGTCCTGGGAGTAAAGCATCGGTGTAGCGACCTAGAGCCTCTCCGCATCGCTGCACCGTTTGGACGAGCGCTTCGCCCACTCTGAGGCGCGTATCGAGGCTCTGTTTCTTGTCTGTGTACACAGCCATGAGCTTGCGTAAAATCTGTGCACCATAGGCATCCGTCAGTGCCGACAAACCCTTCACAGCATTGAGATAGATAAAAGAGTCTTGTTCCTGAACATGTTGGATGAAAATGTCGAGCGCATGATCGAGCTCGCGCTCGTTAATGCCAGTTTCTGATTGGCTACCACCGGCAGATGGTGTGACAAAAATGGCCGACTTGGTCAAGATGAGTTCGCGCAGCATATGCAGGCCATGTGCGCGAACAGGCAACAGCTGGTCCTGGAGAGCTGCCAAGGCCGACGCGTACTTCTCCATGCCAATCTCCATTTCCGTCTTGGGACGCATTTCCTTCTCAGGGCTTTCCTCAATCCGCACAGGAATCAGTGTCAGTAGGTCGTGAGCAAGACGGCGGATCTCGACAACAGGGTGATCCGCCAATGGCTTGAGATGTACCAGAGTCAGTCCCAGCATGTGCTTGTCCTGTATTGTCAGTTTTTCGTTTTCTAGTAGAATAAGCAATAGCATGTATGAAACCAAACAGTGATGAGAACATCTAGTCATACTCTTTTTCGAAAGAAAAAACCGACAACAGAGGAAATTCGACACCTACCGCTAAGAATTGCAGAAAAGAGAGTAAGCACCAGGCTGAGAAAGTCGAGACCACTCTCTTCACCATCTTCGAGATCTTCCGTTTCTCCATCTTGGTGATCCTTATTATTGGATGCTAGTTTTTCTAGGACAGCCACCTGTTGCTCAAGGATGTTGTTTGCAAGGCCGATGATTTGGGTGAGCTTGTTCATGATACTTGGCCCAAGTTTATCCGTCATGTTGAGAATTAGCTGTAGCATTGTAAGCATCCTAATGAAAGAAACGGATAGGTTGATTATATTTAATATCAGGTTCCATGAGCCATGGGGCAAACGGTGGCTCTATCAGCATCAATAGAGATGCATACCTTCTTGGTGTCACGGCACTTGAATCCCGTGCTTTTGATGCTTGATACTCGTTCAGGAGATACATATAAATATCACCGGCCAGCTCTCCTTCGCCAGTCGTTTCAAGCTCATTCATAAAGTCTAGAAAGATGTCGACATCCATTTCAAGTTGAGTAACGGCGTTCTTGTCCGCAGATCTGAAATTAGAGGGGGAAAAAAGTCATTAGTCAGTACCAAAGTAGAGAAAGCGACTTAGCGTGGGAAGACCCCCCTCCGCTGTTCTCCCATGAGATTTTTTACAACTTGAAAGATTACCGTCGCTTTCTCAGGACGATGCCGCCAGAAGGGCCGGGTGCAAAGTATGCTTCTTCTGCGCTTCCCATCGCAACTAATGGGCGAATGTATCCAGCATCGAGTAGTGGTTGCAGTTTCTGTTTCATTATACTCGACATAGCAGGCCGACGTCGCATCACGACAGCCTTGAGAAACTCGATGGTATCTGCAGGGTCCATGATGCGCGCGTAAACAACAAGAATTTCTTTGGCCTTTTCGCGCAAAACTGAACGGAACTGAGTGGCAAACTGGTAAAAGTAGTAGAGGCCAAGCGCTGCTTGGTTCAAGAAGGCATCAAAGAGCGGTGGCGAAGGTTCGTTGCCCACAAGGAATCCGTTCAAGAACAATACCGCCTTGGTGACATCATACTCTGAACATATGATCGGATCCATTCCACTATCGTCATCGCTGTCTTCAACTGCAACACCAACATGCGGAAAGCCTGTACTGGCTATAGTGTCGGAACCTATGGGACCCTTTCCAGCTCCAGTGCCCCAAATCCAGAGTGGGAAGACTTCGCTTGCAACAATCTCCTTTTGACCCATCTCAGGGTGTTTGGCCAGGAGTCGACTGATAATGAACGTTGCCGTCTGAACAAGCTGAGTGGTAGGCATAATTCGACGCCCACTCTTAGTACCTTCTACTCTTGTGGAGGAGGGCTTTTCAAAGCCAATCTGCAGATCTAGCTCCAGGATTTCTAGCAGTTGAGGAATGATGCTTTTGTAGTATTGTTCTGTAGATGCTGCTTGACTGGGTACAGAGAGAACAAGACGCGCCAACTTTTCGAGTTGATCCAGTTTGACACTGTCAGAGGAAGAAGAGCCGCCACTGAGCATATATTCGAGAACGACGCGCACCCCTCCTGGCCTTAGCAAGATTTGTGACATATGCCTACCACATGTCGCCTTGAACCACGCAGGTGTTGGGTGAGATGGTGTCGACGCATTCAACAAAGCAGTTAGCGCCTCCAGCGATCGTGCTGCTTCGGTGATATAAAAAATGTCATGAAACATTTTTGCACTCTTCTCTTTTAGTAATAGCTCCTGAGATCGCTCAGATGGTGCAGAGGTCGCAGCTGGTCTGGCCCTTAGAGTTGCAGGCGAAATTTTGGGCTTTTCGGGACCCACTGTTGCAGCCGATGATACGGGAGAATGTACATTTTGGGGCGGATTTGATCCAGGAGACATCTTGGGCAAAGGACTGAAGGCAAGCTGAATTAGTGCTGCATATAGATCAGGAATATGTCGTCCAGAGATGATGCTACCAAGGGTGGTAAATCGCTGGCGAGTTGATGGTGATAATACAATTTTTCCTAGTATTTCGATCGTTTTCCAGAGTTCCTCCGCATCCTTCGTTCGGTCCACACTCTTGAGTTGATTAACATCTGGGGTCTTAAACATCTCTATAAATAATGGGGCAAAAAAAAGCTATGTTAATATCAACACTCTATACATTACTTCGTGTTCTTACATTCCTTCAGTGGCCGCACCTTGTTGAACAACATTCGACCGAACGCGGTGTGCAATTGGTATCCCAATGCCAGGCATTAGGCGAGGGTATATTCCCCAACAAACAACGATTTCGACCATAGTGTGGATCATACGCTGATCCATGAGTCCAAGTAGCTCCTGATCATTGGATGGATCGTTTGCCTCTGCATGAAAGACGTGAAGTAGAGTGGAGGAAATTAATGAACATGACAGAGAAAAGCGCACGGATAACAAGGGCAGAGCGATTTTATTACAGTGGAGTGCCAGAAATACTTTGCGTGCAAACTATGTGCATACTGCCTCACAATACATAAAAAATTACCTCGATCCATGAGAAGTGCATTCAAAGCTTCGTCAAGTTCCACGAGTAGTACAAGGGACCACGACACAAACGTTTTTCGGATATCCATATCAGGACCATTGGCCTGCCGAAATACAATATCTTCCATGCTTTTGTTCAATACATGTTTGTTGTCCTCAGATGACTCTTGGTGTCGTATCTTCTCCAGCTGTTGCACTCTATGCTTCAACTCTTCATCCACTGTTTACATTTGGATATCCAAATGACACGGATTGGAGGAGAAAAAAAAAGAAACATGCACACAGCAGGGGGTGGTAAGTACACAGTCTCTCCTGATTCTAGCGAGAGAGATCATTCCTGAGTATAGAGATACATTCTGAAGATCATACTCTTCGCGAGATCGAGTTTTTTTCCAACTAGTGCGTTCATAAAATAAAGCGTCTTTTTGAGCTGTTTCTCGAGCATTTTTGTATTAGCAGCTGTGGCGCATGCGTCGGTTGCAGTCTCTGAGGATGTGTCTTTGACAACCTCGGCAGCCTTGATCCCTGCGCCCTGAATGTTCATGTCTGACATGTTATGCGATGCAAAGCAAGCTGTGGACAAAACTCTCCTTCGTTGGAAACACAAAGAAATGGGTCGGTGGCAAAGTTATTTCCAGGCAGTACAATGATGTCGTGGGCAATACATGAATAAGGAAATCGCTATTTCCTTATGACTTCCTTGAGTGAACTCAAAAATAAAGAAAGGGCGACCTAAATTCCGCTCGCGCAACCTCGTTAGAAGTAAAAGGCAGCCATCAGCAAAAACGACTCTTTACCGGTCAAGCCTGCACATTTCATTCGGGCATCTGGAGAAGGCAAACATCTTTAGAGTCTTTGAGTCATCTGGAGAAAGGAAAAGCACCATACATTAGGCGGTCCCTTTCCTTCTTGTTCGGAATCACGCGTCCCATGCATTCGCGTGTTCCATAGCAAACCAACGCCAGCACCCACAACCACCAGCAATACCACATAGCATCCTACTCTATACACCCTACGAAGGCGTTGTATTCCTGCTGCCATGGCTGCTCCCCCCGACAATTCTGGGAGCTCTCTGCTCTTTGACCTGTCACCCATCGAGGAGGACGACGCCGTCGATGTTGTAAGCAAAAAAAGCATATTCCCTTCAAACAGATCTCAATCAAATACTGGTGCTGTAGCATGTGATAATTTGGCCCAACCCTCACCTTGGCATTTTTTGCATCACTCTTGTCTTTAGGAATGGAGACAAGCATTTGCAAAGCTTCAGGAAGCCTTCGTGGACAAGTCAGAGGTGGACATTCAGAACTGGCTGCAAATAAATGTTTCCAAGGACACTGCATCATATAACGAAACCATCAACGGCTTACTTTATACCATCCTGGTCGCGACCTCCACCACTCTTCCTGCCAACCATGCCAACAACAACCATGATAACCCAGGAACGACAGCCTTCCGACGCATCGGTCTAGTCACTCGTGATGGTCTGACGTTCATTGTACGTCAGCTTCGTTACTTTTGCCACCTTTCTAGCTTCCACAAGATCCGTACGCCCGTCCGCGAGCAGACTATTTGGCTCGTTGGGCAACTCGCTGAAGCACGTGTTCAAGGCACTGAAGTCCTTTTCACTTCGCTCTTACGGCAAATCCGAGGCGGCGATATATCACCACCCAATATTCAACTCGCAGATTCCATGTTGAGGTTGCTGGAAGAGCAGATCCAGTTTGTTTACTCGTTCCCACACCTGATCGCCTACTCTTGCTACACCTTCCTCCGCCTCATGCTGGACCATGCTCGGGTGACGGGGCTGCGGCAGCGTGAAGCAGCTTTCTGTGGACGGCTCCTACGTGAGCGGTTCCGAGAATGCTGTGAGGTCGGCCGAGACTTGATCCGTGCCATGCAGGACGTTGCCAGGATCAAGGAGATTGAGGAAATTTGGGTTGATCTGCTTCATGCACCAGAACGCCTTAACCCTCAGCTGGAAGGTATACATCAGATCATGGCGACTCCTTCCAACCCTTTCTATCTGACTGGAAGATTGACACCAGATATGGAGCAAAAGCTGTCGCACATCCTCAAACACCTCAACCATGGCCAGCACTACTGGAACTTGAACAAGTTTGTCGAACGGTTCCTTTCCGCTCCAGAGACAGACGCTTTGTTCTGCGATGTCATTCGGTATATTTGTGGCGTTTATCATCCGTCCAATCAAGTCCTTGCGAGCTCCATTGTGCCTCGCTTCGTTCTCATTAATGATCTCTTCCGGTCTGTCAAGGTAACGTGTGATACGGTCTACACTGCGATGCCACGGCTTAGTAACTGAGCCGAATGTTGATGCATTGTGAATACTAATATTACACAATTTTTTTCTCTGATATCTTCCAGTCCAATATTGCAGCGGCCAATATCAAGCTTGCACTCTTTTATGATTGGCTCTTTTACGATCCAACCCGCGACAATATCATGAATATCGGTAGGTATAATTGGACAACAGCCTTTGATGGATGGCTATCCTGTACTTTTAATGTTATGCTTTTGTACTGTTTTATTTTAAGAAATACTGATCTTGGATTCGAATGGCTGAATCCTCGCCTTGCGTTTTTATTTCTTGAATATCTTGCCTTTAGAACCCGCTGCTCTTCTATTACATGACTCTGTGGTACCTTCACGTGCAATCCATCATCGCCAGCCACACATGACAGCCATCCTAATTGAATTCCTTCAGTTCACCGTTGACAACTATCACCCTCCAATGCGAGAGTACCTTCAGCAGCACGTTGGCATGGCAGGGCAGGACATTGTCGATAAGGGTGTCATCAAGTATGTGTCCACGTCTTTGCCCGTTCTATGGCTCATTTTCAAAGGTACAACACAAGTGGTAGCAAGAAGCTTACAACGACTATACCTTTTATGATACCTCTTAGATCCTTCGGTGATGTGTATAGGGCACTGTCGCATGAACACTATGCGCCAATTCGAGAGCATCTCGTGGCATTATTCCATCCAACGCTAGGCAACATGGGCGAGAGCATTCCAACTCCAGTCAGTGGTGGCGCACCAGGATCAACAGGGGTTGAAGCAGGGTCTGCTGATTTGCTGGATGGGACGGACGAGTTTGAAACACCAAATTCTTACTTGGATACGCCACCAGATGGCATCAAGGATGATGAAGAGGAAGTGATGATGGGAGGGAGTGTGCCACGGGCATCTTCTGAGACACCACCACCCGGTATGGATGTTGGTGACAGCCCAAAGCAGCCTTCAGAACACGACGAGGATATGGAAGATGAAGAAGAGGATGAGATCATGGAGAGCTCTGCTGGCCCTACTTCTTCACTTCCCTCTACCGCAACAACCTCTGCTAAGGTAGTACTCGATCCAGCAGCTTCTTCACTGCTCTCTGACTGGACGGCAGGGCCATCTTCTCCCATCACAGTGACAGGGGTCATAACCTCAGGTCGCGACGACAATCAGCCGGAAGACAAACCTAGGAGTCGACAATCATCGTTTGCAGGACCGTCTGCCTCGCTATGGCTCTTTGGCAGTCTTCCTCAGGACTTTAAAGCAGCCTTTGAAGAAGATCCAAAGAGCGAAAAGTCTGTGGATATGTTCCGTCGGATTTGGGAGGTCTTTGGTGACGAGGCAGGTGCAGGAGTTGATGGCGCAGAGCTTGCTAAGGAAATCGGACGCGAGGTACGCGCTTTTGCAGCACAGGCAGTTGTTCCAGAGACATTTTGTTCGACCAAACATCGTCACCACACACCTCTACAACCTCTACCACATCGTGGCAAGGGTAGCGGAGTAACAATGGATGTTGTACTTGAGCAGCAAGAGAGTCAGGACTTGGGTCCTCTAGAAGGATTGATATCGTGCCTTTGGAAAATCACGCGCCGGGAAGGACCTTCAGGAGCACTCCGTGTAGCCCGACTTTTCCTTCAGGCTGATTCACAGGAAGAGTATGCGGATCGGCAACTGTCAATGTGGTTCTTGATTGGTATTCTGCATGGCTACCTGCGATCAATTGGCAGTGGCGTTGTAGCATCTGGTGATGGTGATGTGTCGGTTGCCGGGGTACTTGATGTGTACCGGACTTTGCTTGGAGAGGAAGCCGCTGCAATGGCAGAGCAGCAACAACAACCAAAGTCGGAAACTGACATGGAGCTGGATGTCGCCGAATCCAAGTCTGGCAATAACAGCAGCATCAACAACGGACCCGAGCAACAACCACAAGAATGGATGCAGTCATCTCTGCTACGTGACCTCAGCCTCATTCAAGATCGACAGCTTGGGGTTTTTGATCGGGTGCTTCCTTTAGTGCTGGAACATCTGAGTGACATAGTACCACGTACTCTTCCGTTTTTCAAGCTTGTATTGGCACTCAACGTGCCATCACAGCTGTACAGCCTCTCTCTAGGGCTGGTGCGTAAGCGTTTTACTCTGTTTGCTCGTGGATTGCCTTCATCAAAGGAACGACAGGCTATGTTATACAAGGACTCATTAGCCAACGGACACACAGAACAAACGGGTCTTCATGTGGGAGGAGTGGCGCCACAACCCCCCTCTTCAGCTGAACAGGAGTTGTCTCCGTCAACATCGCCATTGGATTCATTGTTACCCTCACCAGCACTGCTCGAGTCGTTTAAGGACACACTAAATTGGGAGACATATGAGCAAGTTGCACTGTGGCAACTGTTTGTGTCCGAATTTGGAGGACAGGCGATTGTGGCGACTCGACTGCTTCGTACATCATGGGTGAGCCGCTTGACGTTTGCAACACAGGCAGAAGCTCTTGGAGGCGTGTTGAATATGCAACACTCGTTGTCGGCAACATCGCCACCACTCCAACTTCAGCTTGCAGTGCTGCGTGCAGCAGGACAGCAGCATCAGCATCAGCAACAACAATATCAGCAGTTATCACACACTGGCCAGGAGAAAGATAACCAAGTGTCTCAGGATGTGATGGACCTTTGCGCCAGTGCGGTAGAACATTGGGGCCGTAAACACCCAGAGGCACTCCAAGCAGCACTGCTGCATCTCTGCCGTGGCGAGCTGGCGGTGCATGCTGCCAAGGAGGAAGAACAAGCAATGCATGTAAATAACTACAGCAACAATGCAGCAACAACCACAAGCACCGCCAAAGGCAAGAAAGGCAAGAAGACAGGTATCAGTAATAGTGCTGCTGCTGCTCGTGCTCTCGACCCATCGTCGATATGGCAAGACAACCTATCATCCTCTGTGGATGAATATGGATTGCTCAAGACGGCATTGGTACTAATATTGTCGTGGTGGAAATCGATTCCTGTCATCCCCAACGCTGGTCTCCGCGAGACCGAAGAGACAATCTTTTTTGAATTTTGGGACTCGCAAATCCAGTCGGCAGTGTCTAACCGTCTTAAGGAAGGTCAAGGCCCAATGGAACTTGACCACTGGCCGGCTGCCTGGTGGGAGACTCGGCGATCGTCATCCTCGGCTGCTGCTACTACTGATAAGAAGAAAAAGAAGAACAGCGACGAAAGTAGAGTTACAAAGAGCAACACAAGGAGGTCTCGCGGCATCTCTGTGAGTGACAGCGAGATGGATGAGAAAGAGGATGACGAAGATGAGGAGCGTAAGAATGGCTCTGGTGCAGAAGAGGAAGGAGAAGAGGAAGACGGTGACGATGATAACGACAACGACGAAGACGACGACGAAGACGAAGAAAATGATGATGGAGGTAATGGTGGCCGGTCAAACAAGAGATCGGCGGTAACGTGGGCATCCTCCAGAAAGACAGATCAGACGAAAAAGAAGGTGCCTGAACGAGGATTGGCGGCCTCATCACCGCGGGTAAGAAGCAGTCCGCGCAACCAGTCGGCACGGACGATGGAAGGCCCAAAGGCAGGTACTTCTGGCGTGTCGCAGACTAAAGGCAGAGGCAACAAGGGTTCGGCTGCTTCGTCTCCATCGTCCTCTCGATCTAGCACCAACGCCAAGTCTTCACCTGTAGCAACCACTCGGTCAAGTCGATCAAGAAACGCAGCAGCATCTAGTCGTAGCACCCGGTCGAAGCGGAGGAATCAATCCGAAGACGAGTCTGAAGGAGAAGAGGAAGAAGATGAAGATGAGAAAGAAGAAGGCGATGATGACGAAGAAGGAGAAGGAGAAGACAACGACATGGAGGAAGATGAAAAAGAGCCGGCAGCTGGCAGCGGCGAAGATGAAGAAGAGGAAGAGGAAGAGGACGACAAAGAAGGGCATGGCGAGGACGAGGACGAGGAGGGATCGGAAGAGGAAGAAGAGGATGCTAAACCAGCTAGAGGCAAAGGATCTACCACTGCATCGCGAAATGCAAAGGGCAGGACCCCTCCTCAGCGCCGCCGCTTGACCAAGGCCTCATCTGCAACAAGAGCATCGAACAGCCGGACTACCCAGGCCTCGCGCAGGAAAACTAATAAGAATCGTAAGGGTGGTCGTGGTAAAAAGGATGAAGAATCTGATTATCAACAGTCTGCTAGCGACGATAGCGAGGAGGATGATGAAGAAGGCGAAGCAGAGGAAGAGGAGGAAGAAGAACGCGAGCAGGAGAGTAGGTCAGAAGACGACGATGACGATGATGATAACACAAGTGCAGACAATCGCAAGGACAAATCAAAGGGCAAGTCTCGAGTCGTCAACAAGAAGAAGAACAAGCGTAGCCAAGACTCTGATGCGATGGATGAAGACGATCCAGAAGAGAAAGATGGAGAAGACCAACAGTCGCAGGATGATGATGAAGAGGAAGAAGCCGAGGGTAATAACGGGTCAGAAGTAGAAAACGACAAGGAGGAGGAAGATGACGATCAAGGAGAGGAGGAGGAAGAAGAGGACGACGACGACGACGAGGAGACCAACTCTCGAACTACACGCACGTCTGGAGCAGCAGGATCGCGATCAGCGATGGCACAACGAAAAGGGTCGACGACAACTTCTCGTCAGGCCACTCGCGCCATCTCCTCATCGCCCGAGGCCCAGCCTGCCAAGCGTCGAGGCAAACATAAACGCCGCATTTCGGATGATGAAGACGATGAATCAAGTTAGTGTGTATACAAAATTTTATCTTGTTTGTTTTTTCTTTGTCCATTGTAGCTTGTAGCCTTTTAGCCTTCACATTTATTTCATTTGTTTCGCCACATGTAATTGTATTTCGTGCCCACAATGTCGCACAATATAAAATGAATTTTGCAATTTGAGCAAGCTTATTTTTGTTGACATTGACAATTTTTTAATAACATTGTAATATGATTTTTTTTAGAAAAGTTGCAATGACAAGATGATAAAGTAAAACGGCAAAGAAAAAATAAAGACTGTAAGAAAAATTGGAGGAAAGACAAGGCAAGAGAAAGGAACGAGGAAAAAAAAAGCGAGAGAGCAAATACAGTTGTAAGGGACTAATGTACAGAGCTTGATGATGGATAGCATAGAAACTAAGAAAGAGATAAGAGCGTTCTATCCGCAATGCAAATATAGACCTAGCAAAGTGGGAAAAGGGTGCTTTTGGTTGTTGTTGTTTTTGGGTAGACATTGTGGCTGATATAGTGATTTACCACAAGCCAAACGCACCATTGCCACCATTACCGGGGTTGGGGTGTTGACCATGGTGGTGACGATGGCGATGGCCGTCAAAGTGTGGGTCCGTTGGCTGGCCAGGCTGAGGAGGATATGGATGCTGTGGAGCATAGGTCTGAGGAGACTGTGTTTGAGACGGATGGAACGAGAATGGTGGTTGTTGAGGATCTGGGTGATGTGGATGTGGGTCCTGGGCCAGGTCACGGTAACCGCCGCTCCGGTCCATCATGCCAGGGTCAAAGGCCATTGGTGAAGGTCCGCCGTGGGACAGGCCGAGGCCTGCTGGACCAGTGGGGCCACCGTGCAGCGCCGCCAACGAAGGTGGGCCGCCTGCAAGAGCAGCCGTAGGGACAACTGTCGTTGGAACGCCAGCAGCGACGGCGGCAGCAGCGGCAGCCGCGTTGGGATTGGTGGCAACGGCAGAGGCAGCCGAAGGAGGGTGCTTGATGCGCTTGCGGGACAAGTCAAGGTGATGGACCGACTTTTCGTGAGTGCGCAGGTTGTGCAGCTGGGTATACGCCTTTTCACATCCGGGCTGGGTACACTTGAACGGCTTGAACTTGAAGTCCTCGTGTGCCGTCTTAATGTGCATCGCCAACGACTTGCGCTGCGAAAACGCCTTTGTGCAGCCCTCAATGATGCACAAAAATGGTCGGTACTTGGCCACTGGTGCATGTCCAGTGCGCTCGTGCGACTTGAGATTGTGCAGCTGTGTATATGCCTTATTGCAACCTTCAAACGAGCACTCAAAAATTCGGGCTGCCATCGCTTTGCGTGGTGTGCCGCTGCTATTGCTACCATCCTTGATATCCTTGTCCTTGTACGACGAAGGCGATCCCGATGGTGGAAGCGAGGACGAAGAATCACTGCCTTCTTCCGGGATAGCAAATCCAACAGCGCCTGCAGGCGCACCCAGAGAGCCTGGGAAAGATGGGAGGAAGCCGCTGGGGGCAGAGGATGCCGTCGATGACATTGAAGTGTCAGAGCTGGTGCGAGTGCGAGGAGGCAGCGAGTTGGTCGAGTGGCGATGTCTTCTTGGCGACCGATCGGGACCAACCGATCCAAAGTTGTTGCCATTGTTGTTAGGCAGGGCACCAGTCGACATTCGGTGGTAATCGATCGAACCCATGATCGAAGGTCCTTGCAGCGGAATGCCCATGGGTGTCATGGGCGAGCCGTGCACAGGGCTCGACGACAGGGTGGGCGAAGTGAAAGAGTCGCCAGGATGCATACGATCCGAGCGCATACCTGCAGCAGGACCCTGATTCAACAGTGCCAGTGGAGTCATAACCTGACCGTGAGCGCCTTGATCTGCCTGGTGATGCGAAGGATGTGAATGTGAGTGCTGCGATGGCTGCTGTTGTGATTGTGGTGGTGCCTGTGCCTGTGCCGAGTAGGCATGTTGGGCAGGGTGGCCCTGATACGGCGTACCGAAAGGTGTCTCATACGGTGATTGACCATGCTGACCAATACCAGCTGTCGCTGGCGACAGCAAGGGCAGTGTCTGAATACCGTGAGGCTGCGATGGCAGCGTGGGTCCCTGGCCTGCCATGAACGCCGAGTCAGCATGCTCGCCATAATCTGACACGCCCCTCATAGGAGTACGTCCAGTGTGAACTCGCTATTGTTTTTTTTTTTTTGGTTATAATGTAGGTCATATCAATCGGTGTGAGCCATGTATAATTGTGGAATAAAAAGATCATCAGCATATGTGTCTGATGATCAGACCAAATCAAACAATATCACCGATTGTCGGCTTACGTTGCGATCAAGGCTATCAGGCATGTCCACGGCATAGTGCGCACTACCATCCATCATGGCTGTGGCAGTCTGGTGGGTAGGAGTGGTTGGTGTGATAGGATGGCCAGGATGTCTAACTTGGCTGTCCTGTGGTGTGCCTAGAGTAAAAAAAAAGAAATTAAGAGTGACGGGTTTGGGAAAGTTATTCAGACGTGCAACGCTATTAAATAGAGAGCGCAAAATGCTGAGACAAAATGACTGTGGAAACGAGGAAAATGGCTGCAACCCGACCACACCATAAAGAGAGTAGAGTTCGTTCCTTCTCTATAACTGAAGCTTCCGCGGAACCCAATTCAATCCGATCGAAGCATCCGATCTCGATCGTGCGCACAAAGCGCCTAAGCCTCCAAGAGCCAAAAGCTTAGATGAAGCAAACTAAAACAGCCAACCCAAATAGGGCCACAACGTTAACAGCTCTCTTTTTCCCTTCCCAAGGGCAAGTTCTAAACTCGCGTGCCACTGAACTAACAGCCCGATGTGCAACCATAGCGATTGAAATGTTTTCTTTGTGACCGAAATCGTTCTGCACAGAAGAAAACACAAACCACAATGACATACAAGCTCAGAAGAAAAAAAAACGTGTAGGTGGCGTAAAAAGGGGAACACAAGCAATAGGCCTCCTGTGTCTCCAGCTTCATCAGACACCAGTCACTGAATCCATGACGCACTACACCCGCCACTGGATGGTTGGTTGGTCCAAGGAATAGTCAGGCCCACCCCTCTCTTTTCCACTTTAGAAAAAAAGAGGGAAGAGAGCCTTCGTATCGAAATGACTGATTTTGTTGGAGTGACTTGTAGCCAATGAGAGAGTTGGAAAAGAATAGTCCAATCCTGAAGGGGCGAATCACCTGACCGTGGGAGTGTCCCCTCTTATGCCCAAAAGGGGTATATTTTGTGTTCACTAAAAATCAGTGTGTTTGTAAAACTTACCCATGAATGGATGTTGTTGTTGCTGGGAAGGAGAAGGGTATTGCCCAGCATTCGACATAGTCATCCACATTGACGGTTGTTGCTGTTGAGCATCCGGGGTCTGAATCTGTTGTTGCTGTTGCTGCTGCTGCTGCTGTTGTTGTTGTTGATGTGGTTGTTGCTGCTGTTGAGGGTGTTGGTCGAATCCACTATTGAAAAGATTCAATTGAAAAAAAACGAGGAGGTCGGAGAACAACCAATGGTCAACAAAGTTCACTCTAGCCAATCACTGTTCAAACAATGACTTCAACAACAAAAACAAGACATCCAAATAATAAACAAAACGCTTGACCGTTAGAGGTTTGGGCTGAAAATATTAAAATAAGAGGTGATACGTACCCATACAACGACTGTTGATGCTGTTCGTAGTAAGCCCCTGAAGCTTGCGAGGGTGGACGAGGATAGTCTCGGTCTTGGTTCTGACCCTGGCCTTGCTGGGAAGATGATGAGGCATGGGGCGACGATGAGTGATCGCCACCATGGTTGCCTGGGTAGTACACACCCGTGCCCCCACCCGAGGAATGTTGATCCTGATGCCTCGCTTGCATATCTTGTGCATTTGGCTGGGCTGTGAGTTTGATAGACGTTGGAACGGTAGGTCCAATATACAAGTGAGGATAACGAGGGGACGGACAGTTCGAGGGAAAGGGGAAGCAATGGTCCAACGAAAGAGGAAAGCATGTTAGTTATTTGAGTTATTTTTCCATTCTCACATTCATAACAAAAATGGGCGGAACTGGCTGAGTGTATGCCGAAAAGGCTGCACGACGAAAAGAAAAAAAGAAAAATGGGCCATATCTTTTCCGGAGCAACCACTTCTCCTTTCCCGTATTGCATCTCTCGTTTTCACCCCCATGAACTTCGAGTGACAATAAGAGTGAATATCCTCAGCATCCACTATTCACCCAAGATTGAGTGGATTCGTGCAAAAATAGAGGAGGGAAAGCGAAGGTTGCTTCTCCCCTTTATTTTCAGTCCACTCCGAGGAAATGACCGAAGATAAGAAGAAAAGGATTAGGGAAGAAAAAGGGGACGTGAGTAGGATAGGAGGCCACCAAGTCTAGTGGGAGAATCCTCCTTTCAATGTGTCATTCATTCTTCCACGAAAGGCAAAAGAGGATAGAGCCTTGATGCCACGAATTCATGAGATCAAGGAGCAAGACACCAATAAAATAGAAACAAGGGCAAGAAAGATGTGAAGAGAATACGAAGGAGGTGGGAAAAGGACCTCCAGATGTCATTCATAAAAAGAAAAGGAATATAAGGAAAACTGAGGGGTATGACGATCAGTCACTCCACGATGCAACAATGCAGGTAGGCGGTGTAAAGTAAGAGCAACTTTAAGGAGGTGGTTAAAAGGGACGGTGATGACGAGAGAGCAACAACAGGGGAAGAAGGGTCAAGTTGTCAAGATGCCCACTTTGTAGAAAATGACATGCAGCGTTTGAGACGAAATAAGTCATGTCTTTTAACATGGATGTCAAAAGATACAAAAAAAGGGGAAGTTGAACGATAACCATGGTAGAGTGACGATAGATCAAACGAATAGCGAAAGAATAATAAACGTACCATTGTTGGCAGATGTCCAAGTGGAAGACATGACAAGTGGCATCATACCAGGAGGGCTGGCGGGATGATGTGAAGGCTGTTGGGAACCGGTGGCAGGGGTCGAAGGTGCCGTGGGCTCGTGGGCGTCGGTCAAGGGAGGATAGTCGTCATTCATGCCTGCAGGAGGGTTCGCAAGTTCGTTAGAAGCTGAGGTAACAGATGTACTTGCAGGCACGAGTGGAGAAAGCTCTGGTCCCGAGGAAGACTCGATCACCGGAGAAGAGGAAGAAGGTGTAGGTCCAGCAGCAGATGTGTTGGAAGCAGTAGCAGTAGCAGTGGCAGAAGAGCCGCGGAATGCTTGTGCAGTAGCAGGTGGAAGAGGGGGAGTAGTAGAAAGTGCAGCCAAGGTAGGGGTGGCAATAGAAGGGGAGCTTGCAGCGGATGTGGATATAGTAGGTGACAATGACTGCTGGGGACGCGAAGCAGGAATGTTCTGTGGAGATGAGGGTGTCTGCTGCTCTGAAGAAGACGAAGAATTTGAAAGAGATGTAGAAGACGATACAGTGGAAGCTCTGGAGCTGTTGTAATGGTTGTAAGGATGGTAGTGATGATTGTGGGGATTATGATACGGATGCTGCTGTTGGAGCTGGATGTGTCTACTGAGAATTGGATTCAAAAGTGCATGATCCTGGGGTTGAGGTGGAGGCTGGTAGATGTCGACGTGATGCGGGAAAGCCTTTGGGTCAGTAGGATCGTGGTAGCCAGCAGCAAAGAAGAGCGGCGGCGTCTGCTGCTGCTGCTGCTGTTGATGCTGCTGGTGTTGATCTGCAGTGTTCGAAGAGTGGTGCGAATGAAGGTGCTGATGCGAGTGCTGCTGGTGGCGCTGATCGTAGAGCACAGAAGGATGGGGCACCTGGATCTGAACCTGGACCTGAGTATTGTTGGAATGCATCAAATGAAGGCCTTTGCTAGCTAGCTATAGCAGCTCTCGAAGAGGGAAGGATGATGTAGAATGGTCTGCACGGTAACAAAATGGTGGAAAAAGAAGGCTGCTGTTCGTTGAAGCAGCCGTTATCACTGATGGATGGTATTGTGAAAGAATAACGTTGCAAAACGTTGGCAGCAGGAACAGAAAATAGTCAGACACAGACAAACAGGGATGGGATTGTCAAGGTGCAGAAGGTAGTGAGAAGAAAGAAAAACAAAAAAGAGGGAGAAGGGCAAGGTATTAAAGGGACCGACCAACACAACTGTTATGAGTGGACGGGTGTCGCAGGGGTAAAGCTGTATTGGTGAGAGGAAGGAAAGACAATGTTGTGAAATATGAGAGGGTAAGTGTAGTAGGGTGACCCACCAAGGTAACAAAAATCAGTAGAAGGAAAAAGAAAGAACCCCCTCCCAAGAAAAAGAAAAAACAAGAGGAAAAAAAGAGAGGGAAAGCTTCGTGAAGAGACAAGCCCTTTTATAGATCACCTTTCACAATGAAGTCGCTCATGAGGAATGAAGGCCGAGGTGGTGATGGAGCAATACTCCAGGCAACAAGACAGAGGGGAGGAATATAGAATGGAGGCGGGGGGTGCAGGGTTAGTGAGAGAGTTTGCTGCTCGCCAGAGTAACGGACGTGTGTGTACCTTACTTCCTTTTACATTATTATTGAAGTCAATTCAATTCTTGTTATAACCTCTATTCAAATTCATTCATTTCAGCTTATACAATACAATCTATAGCCCCTTCTTACCATTCAATAGAGAAGAATTCAAAAACTATTTTGTCGCCCAATTTGTTTGTTAACTCCTCCTCCTAAAAAGGCAGAGGTGAACTCAAATCGCTGCCTTCCCCTCTCCTCTGTTGGCAGCCAAAAGTGACGAGGTGCAAAAAAGGGCGCATCCGTCTCGAAGGACGCAGGTAAAAAGCAAGTGAGCGAGAGACTTTGAACAGAAGTTGAGAGTAAAAGGGCCGTTCCGGCAAACTAAATAGTTATAAGTCACAATTGACACAAGCCCTAGAGTAGAATGCTTGACCATCGACGAAGAATGATGTTGTGGCCAGCAAAACGGAGCTGTGAAGAAGGCCTCGAGCCATCTCGACCATCCCTCACAAGAACCAGACCGTTTAGTCATGCCTAAAAAAGCCTAATAGAGCTTCTTTGCCTATCTTCTTTGTCACTAGTAAAAATAATATCTCCAAGGATACAAGTCAACACCAAGCAACTGACGGCTATGATCAACCCGCATAACAATTCCACCCAAGTAGGAAAGTCTTCAGTGATCTGTTGCTGAACGAAAAGTCTTTGAGAGATTAGAAGGGAATCGAAGCTCGTCAGAAAACATGAAAACGAGGAAAAAAAATGCCTGAGCGATCAGCCCATCTCCCCGATAATGCACACATACCCACAGTGAATTACACTTCCACAATGCTGGGAGGACAGAGACAGGGTGGGCGAGTGAAAAAAGGTGATATTCCATCAGCTCCTTGCATTACCATGGTGGCCCTCAGCAGGCACACACTCCCCAGGGGGTTCAATCGCATGGCTAATAGACAAAAAAAAACTCGACAATAGGGTGCTGTACTGCACTACCATTTTTAAACGACAAAATAACAAAAAAAAGCTTTCCTTCATTGGCTTGACATGTCACATCATGTTTGTTCGGCCTGCTTTGCTTTCTGTCTCACTGGCCCTGAAGCCTCTCATTCTGTAAAGTCCCGTTGACCTGCTCCACCCTCCCATATAGCAATAAGCTGCGAATAAGAGGTTCTCAACCGAACAGCAGAGGAAATAGACAACAGCAAGATATTCAAATTGAATTAAACCGAGTACTTAATAGCAAATCAAATATTCAAAGGAGGTATTCTTCTCGAAGTAAAGCACTCTCTCCCTTTGTCCCCTCTTGACCTCTCTCAGCCGCGAAGTTTGTCCCCATTCCCTCTCTCCCACTCCAACCTTCATTTCACCCCGCTTGTGCCCTTCGTAACCGTGCAGTGAAATCGTCATCCCTGAACCTCATCCGTTTGGAAATGGTACTTTGCATGATACCAATCTACTACGTACTCAGAATAGGGAGCAAGGACAGCAACTAATGCAGTTCTACTGAGGCACACGCGACGAAGCGCGTCTTCTCGCGAATACAATATACGCTGTTCGTGATCAAAATAACGTCGTCATTTTAGTCTACCTAAGGGAACAGCTCATCTCCGGTCCGTTTGCCAATCGTCAAACAGTTAAGTGCATCATTCAAAGCCCCCACCTTCATATATATTTTCAGGGTGCCAATGAAGCTGTTGTTGCAGCGCGGCTTTTTGTTGTGTGCGTAAATATCATAAATAATGTATACCACAGCATGAGAGGGTCCAAGTAACTCTTACACGGGTATCATAGATGGGAGGCAAACGGAAAAAGAAAAGAAGAAGAAGCAAAAAGTAAACAACATGTCATGCTACTTTCATTGTTGGGATTGCAAGAGAAAACATGTCATGCATTTGAGCAAGTGCCTCAATTTCGTTAAATTTTTTTTTGTTGTTCGTCTCGATCATTAGAACACCAAATAACAGCATCAACAATCCTCAACAATTGTACGCCTTTGTAGTAGGACTGGATCTGTATTTTCTTCTCTTGTTCGCGATGCACAACCGCCAACAGCGATCTCCCTCCAGCTTGTTTTTTGTTCAAGCACCTTGTTTTAGGCTTCCGCTTGAAATAGCCTTAGTAATTGCAGTTATACACTTTTTTCTCGGATTCCTTTTTCTTCCATGGTTTGACCTTTGCTGCTGCTGCATTTTCCACATCAGACCTTTTGCATCCATGTCGTTTATGCTGTTCGTGTTTGAAACTCAGGGCCAACGAAATGCGATAGATGGATCTCCGATGCAAACGTTGACACGCATCGCGTCTTGAAGGATGTGCCACCCTCCTCCCACTTGACGGCGCCTTCAAACTCGCTACCAATATTAGAAATGTTAAACTTATGACAAAACATTTAAAGAGGTAGACAAAAAAGAGTTATGAGAAAGCATTAAATTCTAAACGCGGACTCCTTTTTCCGTAGCATTGTGTCTTTCATCACGCCTTATCCTCGCTCAGGATCTGTATGAGCTGCTTTCTAGTCCCCTCCCCCCCAAACCCCTACCGTACGATAAAACAAATAAACTTGTCATAATCGAGATCGACTTTAGTTATAGGCCTCTCCTTCTATTTTTTCTTTTCTCGTCCCCTTGTTAGTTGGTCAAGTCGGTGGTTATTTTGGATAGCTGAGAAAGAGCAAGCTGACTAGCTTTAACCAATCCCTGTCCATTTTATTAGTGTTGTTGTTTTTTAATGTCGCTGTTAGGATCTCCACGAAATGACAGGTCATTTTTGTTTTCTTTTTGTGGTAGGGCGGGAAATCTAGAGCCTAGAGAACGACAGGGAAAACTAGGGCCTACAAGGTTCTTCACTTTATTTTATGCTTTGAGCTTGCTGGAGGATGGGGATGTGGGATCTACAAAGCCAATAGTAAAATGCTTGTTCAAGCTTTGTCAGTTTGGGCGAACCAAGTGCCTTCATTGCATCTATTGGATACATACATTCTTCCATCTTTTTTTTTCAGAAAGAGACGGAGATGGTTCATGTATCGAAAGAATCTTTTTTGTTTTATCTACGTCGAGAGGGCCAAGATAAACGGCGCCCACACCGACGGAGACGAAAAGCGAAGGGAGCAGAAAAAAAAAAAGCTCAATGGGCGCTTTAGTCTATGAGTGGTGTTTTGCGCGATCGTCACACCAAAAAATGAAGACATCCCACTGGACAGCATAATCTTTCCGTGCATTTCGCCTCATGCCAGACTTTTTCCTTGTCACTCCAACTGCCCAAATGCACAATGCTACTTTCCATTGGTCCTCTCTCTATCGTCTGTACCCATGGATATGGGTCCAGAGAAGAAAAGGACGTACGCCAGAGGAGGGGGGAATGAACGAAGGCATGGGCAATAAAGGAGAAATAGAGAGCGAAAGGCTGTTATCCCCTAGAAATAAATGCAATCTATTTGCCTCCGCCATGGAAAGAGGATTGACAAGCTGCAAGAATGGTGCGCATGGGGCAGACAATGCCCCCCCCTCCCTCCTTTGAGAAACTAGGGAGAATAGCCAAAAAAAAACGTTGTCGAACGTGAGTTGTATCCTATTCTTTTTTTTTTTTGCGTGCCTCACATATCCTCCATTCCCCTCTCTCTCCTCTTCCATAAAAATTTTCGTGTGGGAGAAAACGAGTAAACAAACAAAAGCATCATAGGTGAAAAAAAAAGAGAGAGACGCGAGGAGAGAGGGGTAAAGGCATATGCAGATAGGTTGTGAGCCACTCAAAGGTTGGTCCAAGTGATTTTGTCTTTTTTTGATTCTGAAAGCCCGCATCGCCTAAGAATCTGATTTTTTTAAACAGGGACAATACCTATTCAATATATACCTGACAAAAAAACCTTAGGCTTAATGCGGTGACCCGTACATACAGTGCCCAAGTCATCTTGGCTCACACGTTGAATCATGAATCTTGCGGGGAAGCAAGGTGAGAGCAAAGCCCTTTCCTTGCCTTCCTTTTAGTTTTATCTCTGGAACAACGATGCCTCCGCAAGAGAAGGCCTGGCAGACAGACAGAGGCATTATCTTGCCTAGGAAATTAGGCATGTACGTACATGAAATGCTTCACTATTTTCAAACGGTGCGCACTGGATGTTTACATGTTACTCGGTTGAGAAGTATACTCTCTCGAATGCTGGGAAGTATTTCCCTTGGGGATGTGTTTTTTTTCTTGTTTTTTTTCCTGTGCTGGACAGACTTTACTTCTTGGACAGTGCGAGCCGAGAAGGATACCTGGGTTGTATAAGCAATTGAGAATGTCCATGGGTTAAATCGCAAACTCGCACGCCTTTCAATAAGCCAAACGGCGACCCGAATTGACTTCTTTGACACAAAGTGTACAACATTCAACTGCTCAATTACCCATGAACTCGTTGTTAACATAAAAAAAAATTCTTGATGCTCTCTAACGAGTCGTCTTCTCACTGAACGGTTTGTGAATTATTTTTAGACAATAAGTCGATAATAGGACGGCAAAGTATACCAATATCCAGGTGATTGATGATGAAAGGGACAATAATCCCCTGACCGCAGCGACGTCCTTTTCCAAAAGGCTGTAGGGGTACTCGAGTGTTGATCAGGTATTGTGGTGGTTGCTTAGGCGAGATGACGTTTTGAGACAGCCTCTATAACAAGCTACTCCATTTTCATTTGTCACCTCAGGATGTTCAACCTTTGCGGTCATGGTACAATTTTACTTTTGTCTTTGTTCTCACTCGACTCTGAACCCTCCGCGATGAGGTACGTTCTTGTTACTTGTCATTTGTTAGCAGAGCGAAGGAAAGATAGTGAGAGGGGGCGTGTGCCTGAATACATACACTTTTTCTCCAGATACACAGCAGGATGTACCTTTTTGTTTATTTTCATGCTTCTGGAGTACCTCTTCTGAACATGATCCCTCAGTACCCAAAAGAAAGATCCGACTCTCTAGGACCCTTACTGATGGATACGATAGCTCCTCGGTAATATCATCTTCAGCGATATTGGAGCATATCAGACAGTACATGGTATGTTTAATATCATTTACGATGGTCGATTGATATATATTTATCATATTATTTGCGATTTTCAATGCGGAGGGAATGTCAAAAGGGCCAGAGGCATTGTCTGAATGTAGGACTACGCAGAGGAACATAGAGAGCAGAGTCGACATCAAGAAAAACGAAGCATTGAAGTTGGATTCGCGATTCTAGTTAGTCATTGGTCATTTACACATTTGTTTGTTTCCTTGGAAGGTGGTGTTGTTTATTCTTTTTTATATCTCGTGGACATGCGGACATTTTGCTCCGCTCAGGTGTGGGCTAAGGACTGTGTGTTGAACGAAGTGTTAACACTACGGACTAGGGATTCTCTGATATCATTCGTTTTCCACAAGGAGAAAAAAAAACAAAATGTCGCAAGCATAGGGGCTAGGAAATAGTGATTGAGGATTGGTGTACAACTCATCGTAGTTTGTCACTTCCTGTAGTACGTTCACCATTCCATCTCTTCTTTTCTCTCTTTTCTCTCGTTCGCCCACATTCTCACAATACATTGTGCCTTGTGTCCTCCAAGAAAAGATACAACCCCCTTTGCTCGGTAGTCGTGCATCAGACGCGTATCACTATTGATCTCGATGGCCCATTGTGAAACTCTGGAGTTAGCAACGACAAGCAAGTCAGTAGTAGAGATCCTAACTGCATTTCTCTTCTTTTTTTGTTACTGTTGTTGTTTTTAGTCTGAATATCATGCAACGAGACTGGTGGAATGTCGCGACACGTTTTTGAGGCTCGACAGCTAGTAACGCAGGATTATATTAGTCCATCATGGGCAGTTCATTTTCTATCACTCTCACTCTCACTCTCACTTTTTTATTTTTATTTTTTTTTGTGTGTACTCTTGTTTGTTGTTGCTGATGTAGCCACTTGTGGGGAAGGACTACAAGATCAAAGAAGATACCGCCTGAGCGGTCAGTGGGCAGATTATTACACATACACATTCAGTCTCCACCAAAGTATCTTCCCCACCTTTTCGTAAGGCAAAAGCATTCCTTTGGCAAACAAAGTACTCGAGAGGTATAGGAAGGGGTACAATGGGGTAACGTACGGCATGAACTATGGGAACCAAAGAAGCTTGATGTGGTTATAAACCACAACAAAAAACATGACTTGCTTGGAGCAAGCGTCCATACATTCTTTCATCCCAATAGCGCAGTTGTGTAAGGAGGAGAGGCGAGTTTGGCTTTCGGACAGTTGGAAAAGATTGAGGGAGATGAGATGCAAGCTGACGGGAAATTCACCCTGTTGCAGGCCATTGAAGTATCATGTTTATCCCCTCCCATATACAGCCTTCTACTTACCTTCTCTCTTTTCTGTCTTTCTTTTTTTCTCCTTCTCTGTCTCTCTATCTTAAATGACGGAGGAGAGAAAGATAGTAGAGAGATACAACTTAGAACTTGATAAATTCTAAAAAAAATGATTCCCAGCGGGGCCAACAAATTTTTTTTTTGCTTCCCAACATTTACTCGCCCCTCACTCTTTGACTAAACGTGATGAAAGAGAATGAAGAAACGACGTCAAAAAAGACCCAAGATACTCGCTCATTGATAGGGAGAAATTAGAGGTGAGCTCCGCGTGAGGGGGTTTCGTCTCTTCACAATTCTCCGCTCCAACAGCAAAAGGGGAGGCTTCCTCATAAAGTCGGGACGGAGTAAGCAAAATGGTTTCGGTATCTTATTAGTCATTTTGGTTAGCGATGGGCCATGTTTCATTCGCAACAATTCTTTGGCGGTTTTTTTTTTACGCCTGTCAGCTTTCATCCCTCTCTGACCCACACTTTTTTTCTCTTCACTTTATGAGAACCTGTAAGAAGAAGCAGTCAGAAGAAGAGGGGGGGCTGGTTGGCCTGGTCGTCGATGACTCTTCTTTGTCATCCCCAAAAGGCGATGTAATATCGTAGACGGGGCCAATCAACGACTGATCGCGCGCTTAAACACCTTAAGAATCAGGAACAGGACAAAACAATCGTTCATGCATCAATTGAGGTCGCTATAGTTTATTGACTACGAACATAGGTGGCAATCGCGCTAGCTTTCTTATCATTATTACAGGAGAGAAATCAATTTCAAGCTCTGACCCGGTAACCCTCCCCTAGCTTTCCCCACTGGAAAGAAAAAGTGGAGAAGATCGACATACGTAGAGAGGGAGAGGGAGGGAAGTGAGGAATCGGGGGAGGGAGGGGGAGGGAGAGGCAGGCGAAGGACAAGATTGAGGAATGGCGTTCGCTCATTATCTTGTCGTCTCTAGCAGAGACTCTGATCCGTTGAGTAGCAAAGACGAGTACTCATGGAAGCTTAAGTTGCTGATGCTGGAAGGAAAAAGTATCTTTGAATAGTTCTGTCACTCAATGGGATGTCGAATAACCCTTGCTCGTATCTCTTTCTTGCAAACCTCAGCAACCAAAGAGATGTGCTCCTCGCCTCTGCTACAGGGAACCTCAACTCAAAGCTGAACAGTGTTCACTGTGCATCCGTGTGCACATTAGACTGACGAGGCGCCCAATACCATTGGGCAATTGGGCAATTTTGAAACGAGCGGGGCTGCAGAATATCTGTCTGTTAAGAATAAAGAATACAAAAACAAAACCGTAAATGACAATGACACATTTACGCCCAAATGAAGAAATAGTGAACTCTGGCATGCCTCTGAAAAGGAGAGGGAATTGAGAGAGGGGGGTGCCGGGTCGGTCATTCGAGTTACCACCCAGTTGGGGAAGAAGGAACACCACAAAAAAAAAGTCTTTAAAGATAGCGTGGGATTGAATCGGTATGTCCCACTTTAAGTCGAGTGGCTGTCAAACAAAATATGAGCAATGACAGTAGAGTTAGAAATAAGAAAGGAGGTATGTACTCAGCAGAGATACTCGTCCACAGCAGCCCCGCATGGATGTCTCACCATCTAAAGGACTTCCCCTCTCACACACTCTTTTTTAATTTGCATCCCAGCCAGCTTCCTTATTTTCTTAATCAGGCCCGACTCTCACAATTTTTTTATGTTCTGTTGCAAGACCCAGTAAGTCCAGTTCTGCCTAATAGCCCTTTTGTCTTTGAGATACGTGCCTCACACCTCTGTCCCCCCTGCAAGTGAAGTCATTGCTCACAGAACACGGTTTTGGCTCTTGTATGGCCATCAAGCACTATTACTCATTCGCATAAAAAAACAAATATGTGTGCAGCAGCGTTGGTGCCTGACTCAAGCTTGGTCCACAGCTTCCTTGTCTCGAAACGTTTTATAATTTTGTACTCAAGCCTTCATTAAACGCGTGGACCGAGCCAATGGGTGGTGTCGTAGAAGGAGATCCTATCCCCTCTACTTCCATGAACCGAACCCCCTTTTCTCCTTTATTCGTGGGTCCTCATGATGCTCTTCATAATGTTTGATATGCTTATGACACGTTAACTACGTTGTTCCACCAATTTAACAAAGAACCTGCAGATCCTCTCCCTCCCCCTTAGTGTCCACATGTTTCCGAAGGCAACAGCCAGGAAGTGAATGTTGTATGATGAAGACAACACCCAAACAAGCCAATTGACTACAACTTCTCCGGTGTACACGACTGTACGTGACACCATTCTCGATACTTCTTTATTTTTTTTTTCCTCCACAAGGTCCGTTTCAATTGGTGTAAAAAGCTCTTAGCCTTGTGTCCGTCAATCAACCACAACATTCTCTTCCTCAGAATTGGTGGATAAACTGGCGGTTGAACAATGATTTTGCGAAAGTGTATGTTACATACAGGGACAAAGAGGAATGAGCACCAGTACAGGTTTGGTTTGGTCTTCTGTATCATCATTCCTGCTCCAACAACTGGAAAAAAATGAAAAGGATACTAATGTGTACACAATGTTTATTGGACGTCTTCCCCTATCTTGCTCTCATGCTATGTCATGTCATGTCATGTCATGTCCATTGTCTGTCTCTATCCCGAGTTGTTGTTGACGGAGAATGTTACCTGTACGTTCATCTAAAGCAAACATGGCAAGGTTAGCGATAAGTCGTGCATGTTGACCTCTCATACTTTGAAAACAAAGCGTCGGACGATTGGACGACAGATGATTTGCTAATCGGTAGCAGTAGCAAGTGAGAGAGTGTGTGTGTGCACAAAGGCGCCTGTGCACTAAGATTTGACTTTGTAAAGTTTGTTCTTGGGGAGTCAGACAAAGCAAAGGCGGATGGTGAGAGGGGGAGGGAGGGAGAGGGAAGGGTGCGAAAAAAACAGGGGGAAGAAGGCAAGAGTAGGATCCTTTGATAGAGTCAGCCGGCCATTTGGCGAAAATACTCAATTGCCCGCTGGACCACTCGCATTTTGCTTCAACACTTTACAACAAAAAAACCTAGGACGTGTCTGTGTGACCACGCCACACACCTTATAGGCTGTAGCTGTAGCTTGCCCGAACTAAAAATGCCGCGATTCAATTTCATAAAAGTAATAAACGCCATGCATGGATGATGACGGTTTGGTTTGGTTCAAAGGCCCAATTATCAGAAATAGCAAAACTGTCTTGTCTCTTTATGGCTGAGTCTAGCCATGTCGGGTCATGTCATGCCGTGTTATTTTATTGTCAAGTCAGGCGATAGCCCTTCATCTCTCATTTTTTTTCTGAGCTCACTGGAATCTATTACGACATTGACTGAAAAAAAAGAGAAATGGACAAACATTGCCATCCGAGATTTTTTTTATTTTCGTGTGATGATGTTGTAGACTCATGAAGCCCTACAAGTTTAATAAAGGGTCTGTATATTGAGGTAACATTGCGCGCAAATAGCTAATAAAGGTTAAAAGGGTTCCACAATTCATATTTGGGCATTATTAATATCGCAAGAAATGCTGACCAACCTAAGGATATGAGATAGAGAGCCGCCAAAATATGCTGTCAGGGCTGGAACAATCTAGCTTTGGAATTTCAGGCATACCAAAGATAAAGGCCATGGACATAACGGCGAAGTCGCGATTTTTGTCTTGAGTGGCTTGCAGACGTATGTCGGTGCCACAACTTGGAACATTGGACTACGTACCTGTCGGTTCCCCAGAGCAAATAGAACGTGCAACTACCAACCCGATACCCCCCATCAGCCCATTGAGCCCTGTGTGTAGAGCAAGAGACGTTTGGACAGTATACCAGTGCTGTTGATTCTTTGGACAAGGCGGAGCAGGAACAGATTGGAGCGGAAAGGATATCTCTGCAGCAAGGGGCTTTTTTTTTGGGAAGATGACCATGTTTATGTTTACGTCGCATTGCAGATAATTTCTTTTTCTCCACAGAATAAGAGGAAAGAAACAACAACACAACAACGATGTATTGAATGCATGGTATAGAGAAGGGGAGGGGACAGCAGGTATGCTTCACTCACTGTATATGAGAGCTTTTTTCATTATTCATAGAACACCACGGTAATATGTAGGGGGTAACCGTTGAGGTCGTTGGTCTTGACAGGATCGTCTGTGTTCGCTGAGCAGCCGTTAGTTTTCGTGCGTGTAAACAACCAAGCAACCACAGCGTTATGCACCCTCGCACTTTTGCTATGATATATATTTTTGTTGTTTTAATTCCCTCAAGCCCTTGCTCCCCTACCGATATTGTGTAATCATGTCCAGTATGTAGTAGAGAAAAAAAAATAAAGGGCTCACTATGATTAAAAAACACAAATGATCCGTAAGATTAAACCTCTCAAGGAACAACGAATGCGCTCTGGCCTTGGTCGTATGCAATTATTCTCGCTAGGTTCAAGTGTTTCTCGTTAAGAGACACACGCCCATACTCCTTTGACATACTCTGTTCTTTGCTCAATATCAATACTCTTTATTTTTTTTAAAGATGCTCTCACTTCCTGGTTTTAAAAAATAAACAAGGTGTCTGTCTACAAAGGGCTCTTAGGGTGGACCTTGTATATTTTTGGCGAGATGACAATTTACCACGTATCTATTCTTGTTTCTGTTAGCAGCACCCTCGACTCGACGGGCAGGGAAAAGGGTTTTGAAGGGCTAGCGAGGGATCAACAACACAAAAAGGTATCTTGCGACTCTTATTTTTGAGTCAAAAAGGTACCTCTGCAAGTACTTCTCGGGTCCTGGTCGTGACTTTTCTCAGGTTGCTGCTGCTCGCTCGCTCGCTCGCTCGCTCACTGCACAGCAATAACCCAAGCCCCTCCCCTCAAGCTCTCATTTCCCATGTGCGAGATTTTGGGTTCATCGAAGCTTGCTCTCCTTGACCCGCTGAATCCCTTTCGGCCTTCTCGCCCTCTCCTCTCTCCTCGTTCATTATCCCAGCTTCTCCCTCTCCCCCTGAGTGTGATGCAATGGAGATAACAATAGAAATGAAAAACTGGGGCACTCTGAACAAGCTCTTGTAGAACGCGAAAAATGCGGGGTAGCGTAATCATACGAGGAGAAAAAAAGGAGAGGCACACAGGGAAAGGGGGGGGGAGGGGAATAATCCTTGTCATCATACCACCCTCCCACCCACGTTGTGTAGAGAAGTACCAGTTGTCCGTCCACCCCCCCTCCCTCGCCTCTTCCCCTCTCCTTACAATCTCTTTCGACTTTCCCTGCCTGCCTGCCTGCCTGCTGCAGTGATAGGAGAATTGAGCTTCGCTTACCACGCTGTCATACTTCCGATATAATATGCAAGATGTGGGTGCGTCGAGTGTTGATGACTCCCCTGCGGCTGATATCTTATTGGCTTGTTCTGCTATGCTATCCTACTCGAATACTGTTGTTGCTGCAAGCTGTCTGCTCATTCCACCTTTGCAAAGAAGCACAATGACGGCTCGCCGCGTGACCTTTTCCGTTAATTAGTGGCTGCTGCACGTTGATCTCTTTCCATGCAAAAAAAAGGGGGGAGGCGAAGGAAGGATGGCCAACGGGAAAGGGCGTGGGTATTCTCTATACCGAACATAGGAGCATCTCTCTCGGTCGCTACGCAACGTGGATCTCCATTCCCTCTCATCATCAATGTTACTGCTCTGGGATGTTTATTTTTTTTCCCAGCCAATCTTCCACTCGACATTGCTTTATTTGTTTTTTGGATTATCGCTCTAAAGAGGATAGGTTATAGGTCGAAAGAAAAGAAGAGACATGCAGCGGACAGCTATTTTTCTTCTTCCGATTTCTTGCATGGAGTGTTGCTCTCTCCTTCTCTCTCTCTTCATCTCTCTATCTCTCTGTCTCTCTGTCTTTCTGTTCCCTTACACATAGTCAACAATCATCAAGAGAGGTTGTCGACAGGGGTAGCAGCCAACATATCCTTGAGCCAGGGGTTGCTCTCAATCTTGTCCCTATACGTCTGCTGCACGTGCTGGATCCTTGCCAACAGTACATCGGCACTGGCATGACGGAGCTGCTCTGCGCTCTGGCCGTCAACAAGAGCGGCAATCATCTCCTCCACTATGGCCGTGCCAACCTATTTTGTCACCACCCATACAAGAGGAACACAACGTGAGAGCGACCGAAGAAAAGAGAGCAAACAAAAAGAGGTGAGTGCGTGAGAGCAACAAAAAAAATATCGTGTTAACCAAGGTGGTAGTAAACAATAGTAACAAACAACTAAACATACAGGTGCAGCATCAGATCCGCTTTTGAAGAAAGAGAGAAAAAAAACACGCTTCCCCCTCTTCTCTCATATTTTTTTCTCCTACTAAAAACAGACCACACAAACAAAACACACCAACGCTCCCGCGCGCATCGCCCATTTGCTATGAACCACAAGAGGGGATTAAAGGATAAGGAGGGTTGGATGCAGCGGAAGTGACGACCGTGTCTTTCTGAATGCTCATATCCTGACAAAATAAACGAGTCAGGCATCTCGCACGATAGCATTTCATATGATCAACTCCAAACCAGCCAATGTTGCCAGGCACCGCCCGCCTACCTGGAAGTCCAAGTCGATATTCACTCACTCACTTATATTCAATCACAGCGCTCTTTTTTACTCCAATTCTCCTCTTTGTCTCTCAACCATTTTTTTCCCCTCCGCCATGGGTTGCACAACATTGGAACAATGATAATCACGCTCTGAACAGCACCTAGTTTCCCTCTCAACATTACAGGTAATGCAGAAAAAAGAGAATAGGAACGAAAAAAAAAAAAAAAGATGCGCCACACACACACACAAAAAAAGCGATAGTTCAAATAAACGTACCTCCATATCTCCTCGTCGCTTCTTATGTACTGCCGAGTCTTCGGTCTCGTTTTCGGAGCTTTCGGCCGTACTATTCGATGCAATGCCAGGGACTGTAGCCGATCCAGTTGAAAAGTCTTCGAGTTCATCTGCTTTGCGCTTGGCGAGTTGCACCACCGAGTCTGGGAACTGTGCCAGCTCGGCAACATGAATACCAAAACTCTGATCACAGACGCCTGGCTCGACCTTGTACAGCAGCGTGATATCGCGATTCGATCCGTTACCATTCTCTCCGCTACCCACATGTGCTGTGACGTGCAAATTGCCAACATGTGGTGCCGTCTCGCCAAGAGCCGTCAGCTCGTGGAAATGTGTTGCAAATAGACAGAAGCACTTGATTTGCGTAGCAATGTGCCTGATAACAGCCAAGAAAAAAAAAGCGCATATTGATCGACAGTCGACGGAGATTAGAAGAAAGAAAGGAATGAGCAATAAACCAAGGTCAGTATCCATTCGGAAGGATAACTCGTCGATATTCACAAAGCTCTAGCTTTGAAGCAAGAAGAAATAACTGTGATTATGCAAAAGAGCAAGAGGACTTACTCAGAGATGGCCCAGGCGAGTCCGAATCCGTCATATGTGCTCGTACCACGTCCAAGTTCGTCAATAATTATAAGAGAGTTAACCGTTGCAGACTACAGTTTTGAAAACGTGAGTGGAGATTGAAAAAAAAGAGAGATTGAACTGTTAGACACACATCGGCAACAATATAACAAGACAATATAACAAATGCATATGGAACGGACTGTCAAGTTGGCATGAAAAAAATGACCTATTGGTCAACCACATGCATCACAAGAAAAAAAAAAGTCATGCACGAGAAAGTTGCGGTTTTCCTTCTCCGCAAAGGAGGGTTAGACGCGGCGCTATGAGTTTAACTCATTGGCCGTTCGGCAAATGTTCCACATTCGAAATGTATGTGCAAGTTTGACGAGGAGGGGGGGGCACACTGCAGTTGTAATTGGTATGCCATCGTTCGCTCATATGTTTGGAGAGGGGGAAGTGGAGACACAGAATGGCTCTCATTGTGGAGGTATAGACTCTTTCTGGCTTCTTATCCTCTCGCTTGTGCAAACACAACAGAGAATGACTTGCATTACAAGGAATCATATGTTGAATCCAACAAGCATGTGGACAATGAGGAAGGGGTCAAGTTTGATGGGAAATTGAGCTCTCAATCCAATCCAATGCTTTTTTGTTGTTTTTTGTTGGTGTTCGTCCTTATCCAGTCGTCCATTGGTGTGGACGAAAACAAAAAAAAATGACGGTGGTAGAATTGGAGGAAGCAAAAGTCCAGGGGTTGCAAGCGAAACCCTGACCAAGTGAGCATTGCCGATTTTGCATTGTTCGTTACCAACTTTGTGTGTCGTGCTACAAAGGCCATTTCTCGAACGTTTTCTTTTTTTCCTGCTTGTCCACTAACAGGGTGCACACACCCGCTTCCCTTATCCTCTCCTGTTGTACCAATTGCTCTCATGCCATGGCGTCCAACGGGCTACCAATAGACTTCTCCAACGATTCTCAACTCAAATGCACCAAGGCCCATCTACCTTCTGTTCCAGAAGGAGGGGAACAACAAACAATGAGAGCCCCCAAGCTACCATTGCGACATCCTATCGACATCACACACATGAGGGGAAGCCAATCCTTTTTCTACCCTGACCTAAATCATACTGTTACTAGCGGCAAACGAAAAAAAAGGGTTGAGGGAAATGCACAATCTTGAGCTCAATTTTCCCAGCAACAACTTTTCTGTGCTTCTTTTTTTTCTTCTGTCATGCACGTTTGCCCTCCGCCCTTTTCAATCTTTCACTGTCAACAATGGCTCACAACATTGGAAGCATTGCCCTATTTTGAACACCCTGAAAAACAAGCGCGACAATAATTCTCCACTTTTACCCTCTCTCAACGCCTTGTCCTCAGTTGCACCTTATCGCATGTAGTACCTTGTAGGCCACATGCAAACTACAGTACAAGCTCGTCGAGGGTCCGTTTGCCCCAAAGTACCCAAACAGTTATGGTAAATAAAAAACAGACAAGCAGGGACAAATATCCAAACAAAGAAAAAAAACAAACAAATTTGTGCAAAAAAAGCCTCACCTTAAGAATGCTCGCTGTTTCCAGCATCTCCGCCATGAAAGTTGATACGCCCTTAATCTGGCTGTCGCCTGCTCCCACGCGTGCTAGGATGCTATCAAACACACACAGGGTCGCCTCTGTACATGGGACAAAACAGCCCGTTTGAGCCATGAGAGCAATCACTCCAATCTAGTCAAGGGAGATAAATGAGTTTAACGTTAGCACGTTGTTGATATGTACAACGCATGTCCCTATGCAAGGGTTAATTAGCTTTCTACCCAGTTATCCATTCTTCTTTTTCCCTTCTCAAACGTCTTTTAGATTATTTTGTTTTGACTTCGTTTCTTTTGTTTGTTGTTATGTCTTTTTTGCTGTAGTCAACGTTCCAATAGGAACGTTGCCATGATACAAAGATGAGCGACCCTTGGGCTCATGATCCAAGAAAAAAAAAAAGAACAGCTGCCCACCCCCAATGCGATGTACCCGGATCAATGTAACAAAAATTCTTTCGTACCTGACGAATGTAGGTCGACTTGCCTCCCATGTTAGGTCCGGTAATAATAAGGAATTCCTTGTTGCCTATTGTAGTGAACAAGATGGAATGTCTCCCAGCAGTTAATTAAGTGGCGTGATTGATCTGGAAAGACGCCATCGAGTGCAAAAACACACGGCATGAAGCGACTATAATTGTATTGCCAACACACGGGTCCGCTATTAGACAGAGTGCTTTACCTCGTAGAAGAGAAACGTCATTGGGAATAAATGAGACATTATCCTGTTCCTCGAGACACGGGTGTCGGGCCTCCTTGAGAACTACGTCTCCAGTGCCCATCGCAGTTATAGTCGGACGAACATATGGCACTTTGGCATTGACGGAGACATGTGCAAAACTTGATTAAGGGATGTAAATTTTGAATGAGTGTTGGACGATGTCGGATATAGAGTGCAACGCGGGAGATCCGAAATAGAGACGTGTCAGAATAAGTATAGAGAAAGGTCAGTGCCAGATTTTTTGAAGTAAAACAGATGAGACCGAAAAGGTTAGAGACACGCAGGTGTAGGCACAGGGATAGTTCCCATTAATGAAACAAAAAAGAAAAAGCCAAAATCTCGATAAGCCGCTTCCCACAGTTTTGTTCCACTTGAAAAATTTTCCGTGCCTGCCCATTGTTGATATTGAAACCGGGTTCCTCTTTTTTTTCTTTAACATTTAACAGAGTAGTTTCATAGTTTTGTAGAGGTTACCCGTTGACGAAGTGCAGAAACTCCCAGTTTCTCCTCTGAAACGCTGTAAACGGTGAACCCCGCCGTCCAGAAAGACTCTCTCCATGGACTCATTCCGTCACTTGTTGGTGAGGGAGAGATAAATCCTAATATTATTCCATTGTTTCGCACTGCGTATTTTTTTCCAACTCTTGTTTTCTAATGTTGTATCCCACCAATGTTGATGCCTCACACCCCGATTTTTTGCTGGCGTTAAATTTATAAAGGGGCCTGGGTTTTTTTTTCTTATCTTACCTTACAAGGACATCCAGTTGTGCCACGAGCGTGTTGAGTTTCTCTAGGACAGGACAGTACGTCGATACGATGCCAATCACCTCCTTAGCCAACGAGCTCTGAGTTTTCTCATACTCTTGAGATGCGTCTGAAAATTGCTGGGCGAAACCCTTCATCTTGGATGTTGTGAATAGCACGCCGTTTTTCTGAGTTGTAAGCTCAATATAGCTGCTCTTGTTGCGCAAGCATGAAGAGTCCTAAGTAATTATCCCAAGAATGAATCGTCGGAAAAAAAAGACGCGGATAAAAATAATAAATTAGTTGGATACTGTCTTCATCCAGAAACAGTATACGCCGAGAAGTATGTCACTTTTAAGTGTGGAACAACGTAGACAAGTCGAACATAAAAGTATAAAAAAAAAAAGAAAAAGTCTTACATTTCGGGAAAGACGGAAGCTCCAGCCGTACACTTGATGGTCCTCGAGTTTTAGCTTTTTCTCAACGTCCATGTTCAATTCGGCGCCGACACGTTTGTGTTCACGATCCATCATTGCTTTGAGAGACTCCATTTTTGTTCTCAAGTCTTTAAAATTATAAAGAAAAAGTGCCATACAATAACAAAAACAATTAGCATCCCGATGTCATTTGTACGTTAAAATGCATGAACATAAAAAAACACCTCAAGTATTGTTATTGTCAATTGTCGTACCTTGCAAACTTGAGTCAAACTCTGCCTTGATGAGGTATTCATGATTATCAACGGCGTCGAGATCAATGGTTGTTTCGACAAGTTCTTGCAGTTTACCCAGACTATCCGAGTACTCTGCAAAAGGATGGGTAAACTCTGACTGCAACAGCTCCAAATGATGGGCGAAACCAGTCGAGCAAGCCTTGAGTACACTTTCAAGACCAGGCAGGCGGACAACGACCTGGTATACACGAACCACGTCTTGCAGCGATGCCACACCACGCTGGAAGCGCTTAGCCAAACGATGCAGATCAGGGAAAGCCTTTAGGTGGTCCTCCTGTAGCGACTGTCGCATCTCAGCGTCCAGTGTGAACGCCTCCACCAATGTTTGGCGCTTTTCAATTTCACTCACGCTCATGAGCGGCTGTTTCAGCCACTGTCCGAGCATGCGCCCACCTTGTGAGGTCTTACACTTGTTGAGTAGACCGTAAAGACTCATTGAGCGGTTCGAACCGTCGTTAGGCCCTGGCATCAGGTTGAGGGCTCGCACGGCCGATGCGTCCAGCTTCATGTACTGCGACAAGTCGTGGTGGCGGAGTGTGTATTGGCCAAAGTTGGTTTCGTCCGTCAAGAGCGCCAGATATTTGATGACACAAGCCGAGGCAGCCATGGCATTTTTGAGCTCAAATTCTGGCAGAGCGGCAATCGAAATGCCTTCTTCCAACAACCGATTGTAGTCCTGTTCAATATCCTTTGTCGAAAAGTCTGATTTCCTGCGCTCTGTGACCACGACACCGATCAAGCTGAGAATGTTGCGAATCTTGGAGAGCTCATAGTCCTTCTTGGCTTCATCAGCCATGATGAGACATTCTTTAACGCCGAGCTGAATGACCAACGATTCAAAGTTGGAGTATAGGTCGTTGTCGAGAAATTCGGCGATGCCCAGCTCTCGAAGCGTTGCGTCCGCAAAACAGACGCCAACAGTCCGGTGATCGCCTCCTGTTTGAACCTTAACCGCCATCACAATCGGTGATGCCGACATATCAGTGTTGGCGAAAAGCAGGTCTTCCACATCCTGTAAATTGCCCGGTGATGCACGCTTGATTACGTTCCAGACATTGTTCTTTCGTGGCTCTGCCGCCCAGATTTCGACACGCATCTGCTTGTTGAGCAAAGCATCACGAAGGAAGGTCTCACACGTTGTTTTGGAGAGCGTGCAGCTCGGCACGCCCGTCACAGAATCGCCACCAAGGTACTTGATCACAGAAGTCGTCTTGTACACATGCTCGGCGATGTAGTACGCGTCTTCACCGTGAACGCTGTAAAAGTCCTATAAGGTCCCAACGGTCACGCACACACAAAAGTGATTGATGAGAAGTTTGTTCACAGGGTTCAACATGATATCAAATTCAACATTTCTCCTGGACTGGCTTGTGTATATTACCCCTGAGCTTCGTTCGAACAGGCGAATGCAGTTTTCTTGACGTTCAGGAAGGCTTCGCAAAAACGAGCAGTATGAAGTCTCTCCTTGCTTATCTATTGATTGTTTGGTGCAAGTTGCAATAAAGTGCGGACGTAATATGGGGTTGGTCAATCGAAGCACACGTTAACGCCAGCTCTAGTATAGTTCCTTTTGGTGTCATTGGTGGCAACTGAGCAATGACATGCAGATCCTGCGGCATGTCTTGTCGAAGCAAGCTGGCATCCAACAAGGCTGTTATCATACCAAGGTCGAACTCGGGTCTGTCCTTGAGTGACGCTTCAGTCATGATGGATGCTGGAGTGGTGGCAAACAAGACCCTTGAATTGCGAATCTTGTTTGTCGTTTGATGCTCCACGAGCATGGGCGTGACTTCACTTTCTGTACTTGTCTCCCCTGAACCCCGCCTCTCCCGTTTCGTTTGCTTCCTTGGCCTGAACAAGTATACTTCTGCACTTCTGCCATGTCAGCAGATGCATCTCCAGAAGTGTCCATGAATGAGAGCATGGACACGCTCGAGATCATTCTCAACCCGGCTCTGATAAAGCCAAAGGTGTGTGCGTTGAACTTGCCTACTATTTTGCTTCTCAAGGCAAGAGCGTGTCTTTCTCGTGAGTTATTGTTATTATTATTTTGCCTCCCTACTCACAGATTATTTTATTGCCGGATATCAGTTTAAAGTATTAGATGAATATCAGCAGCAGGTCCAAGGCAAAAAGCTCCTCCAGGACCTACTCTCAACAACACGCTTTGGGACACCGACTCTTGTAGAGGCGGGGGCAGCAACACCAGTTTCACAGGAGGATGGAGGTCAACAACAAAGCACGCCAACACAACAAACTCAACCACAAACTATGCGGTTGTCTGAGCGACAGGACATGCTGCTCAGCCAGGCATGCAAAGTGTATTATCAGGCATCTCTGACACTGGATGACATCTTGGAGGTAGTGCCACAGCCGAATCAACTTTGTCTGCTGTCCGCCATGATGGTTCTTTCACAGTCATCGTCTCCACCTGACAGTAAAGCTTTGGTGCGCCAAGATGTCCCCTGGGATCCGATCACGACCTTCCAGAGATGGGTTCTTCGCACGCGACTCACGGATGCGCCATTACCAGTGCTGGACCTCGGAGACCCTGCTGTTCATGCAAAAGCACTTCGACGGAAGCTCGACACGCTCGAGGCCAATGATCCAAAAGATACGGGTTGCATCCAATGTCGACTTGGTGCGGAGTTGGGCGAATACTATTGCTGGAACAGGCAGTACAAAGAAGGGCTCGACTTTCTACAAAAGAGTCTGGAAAAGCACTCACAGCATCCATCCGTAAAATGTCGTCTGGACACTGCGCGAGTCGAAGTCGTGATTCGATTGGCCAAGACTGGAGCTGGTCTACCTACCAGTGACGCACCCAACCAAAAGATGGCGGAACTGGTCGCGCTTGAACGTCGTGGACAATACAGCCAGCTACTGGAGGCATTTAAGGAGGACAACATCCATCGTCAATTACCTTTTACCTGGAGACAGAGCGTAGTCTGGAGAGCATCGCAAGGACGAGATATGCGCGGGGCGACGCTATTGGCGATCTTGAACGCAACCTATAATCAGAATGATGCGGGTAAGGTGATCATACATCACTTTGATATTTCCAGGTATTCTCGCAGTTGTAAGTAAATGTTGGCACTGTTTCTAACCACTTTTTTTTTTGCCCCAACAACTCAATTTGTCCTTCACGGAATGTAGATCGAATGATGCTTGAGCTTCCACGTCCAGTCCTACGCTATCTGCGCTCTATTCCCACAAAGCCAGACTTTGAGGCAGAGTCATATCTAGGCACCACCATCTTTGATGACATTATGGCAATTATCAAAGCTGTCAAAACAAGCGGACCAAAGTCTGCAGAGGCTGTCAAAGAGTTTGCTCTGAAAATATGTCGAACCACTGGCCATATTCTGGCATTTGAGGCAGCATGGACGGCGGGTGTCTTTGAACCGAACGTTCAGGACTGGATCTTTGTCTGGGAAATGTACAGCGCTATTAAGGTATTCTCTACCTGTTCTTTGCATGCTGCAAAAAAGGGGGGGGGGAATGGACTCTTTTAAATTTAGCTGGCATGTAACTTACCTACATTTGTTCACTTTTCATTTTGACTTACCTAGGCGCGAGATAAGTGTTCCGAGGTCTCGAATGATTCGGATGATAATAGCGAGGATACTACCGATCACGATACAGAGTCAAACCTTGAAGAGGATGGCACACCTTTGGGAGAAATGCTCGAGTCCATGAACCTGGCTGATCTTGATACTTATCTGCGGGCTGTATGTTTTCCCTATTTTTTTTGTATTGATTTGGCATTTCGTCTTTGCAAAAGAAAAAAAAAGTGCCAGTGGGTCATTTTTATTGACAGACTCTTATTGTTTTTACAACTCGATTTTTGTATAGAAACCTCTCTCACCATTAGCATGCAGTCTTGTCACACTGGCATATGGAGCACAGCTGTGTGAAAGCGGTCAGTACTTGCGAGCTGTCAACTACCTACAAGCTACGGCCAGTTTCTTATCCGAGGTCATGGACACCACGTCAAGTCCGTTTCCCCAAGTCGAATTTCAACTGAGCAAGTATACAGCCATTTCGCATCTTGGTATCGTTGTTACGAGGACTGAGCGAAAACTGGAGGAGCGTCATCAGCGCCAACTGATGGCAAGCGTGAACAGGCGACGGCAGCAACAGCAGCAGCAGCACGTGGCGGGTGGTGCCACCGCTGATGCTGAAGGCGCCAATAGTGGCAACGCCGTTGATTTGGAACAGGAGGAAGCGGAAATCTCGGAGAATACTATTGAAGTGTGTGGTCTGTTGACAGAGTATCTCACTTCCTATGGTGCGCTTGAACTTGAACTTCAGGTAAGAATTGCGAGGATAAAAAAGAAAAGACAAACGTTCAATCACAAGGGTGGTTTATCGTCTGTTTCTTCCCTATTGTTCACCCGAATACTAATTTTTTGAGCAATGGTTGACATTCACAATAGGCTCGATGTTTAGCTTTGTTCATCGATGGAAGATTATGGGACTTTATTCAAGGTTATTGTGGTGCAGCGATCAACGTGCTGAACCCTAATATTTATGGAGGTAAGAAACAAAGCATGTGTATCCTAGTTAGAGTTTAACAGTAATCCATACATGTTGCTAACCTGCCCATCGATCCTCTTCCAAAATAGAACTCCTTCAGTTATACAATGTTCTTAATCCGTTTGTGGAGGTGTTGAGCAAGGCTGAGAAACTCGGGGTCGAATTACGCGATATTACGACCAAGAAATGCTTGGATACACTCGTATCTACAGATCTGAATCCAATTAATGCGACCAAGGTAGCTGCGTATAATATGATTCAAGGACTTCTCGTCAACGTACGCAAGCCTCGGAATCCTCCTCCACAACAGCAGCAACAGCAACAGCTTCAAGATCAGCCGCCACCACCGGTATTCGATGAGGATATTGGACACCAGGCCATTCTTCGAGTTCTCCGACGAGTACGAACTCGTGGTGTGGCTGATGTTTTTGGAGCCATCGTAGCAGGCGCCCTGTCATCCATCCAGCCGGATGTCACCAAACTGACTCTTCGTGGATTTGGATACTTTGCATTGTTTTCAACCTCAATGGACAGCGTATCATCATGGACAGATCCACGTGTTAAGATCATTGCCATGCTGAGCAGTGGCGACGCCGGTCGGTTGATCGACAATTCACCCTTCCCAGCGACGCCTCATCGTCTCCTTCAATTCCTGATCCAACTCTACGAAGACCAGATCCAAAAGACTACCGACTCGTTGGTGTCCGCTGCCAATTTAAGTGGAGGTACAGGAGCCTCCGGCGAGACTGGAGATGGTGGCAAGTTTCCGCTTCTTACAAGTGTTCATAATGCTCGGCATTCGCTTTGTTTGGCAGATCTGTATCATCTCGATCACAGACCACGTGAATCACTGGGTTACTTTTTGTGTGCATGCATGAATGCGTCCCGGGGCTTTACAGAGATGGACCGACTGGAGCGATACATTTGGACCGTGGATCCTTCGGGTGGAGGCAATCCCACACTTCGCGCACCGAGCCCTTCAGCCTCACCCTTTCCCGGCAATGCTGATGCAGATTACGATCGTGGCGGACTATCCGACTTGCCCTACAAGTCGCTGTCTGCGTTAACAGCAATGAATGATCCTGGGTCTGATGCAGCAGCAGCAACAACTATAGGCCTTGGTCTCTCGCCATCCAATACGACAGCTCCATCTGAGAGCAGTGCCAGTCCTGGATCAGCCAATGGACCCAATGCTGCTGCGACCTCAGCCGTACAAGGAGGCACCACCCCTTCTGTTCCATCCCAAGCTGTACCTCCACCAGCTGCTCCTCTCCTACCATCGTCATTTGCTCTGCGGGCGATTGACAACTGTGTCCGGATACGAGAACCGCTCGCGAGCGTGGTGATGCAACAATTCCTACCTCGGATACAATACCAACAAGCACACCAGTCGCTGACGGCAGCAGGCGAGTTTGGGTTGCTCACCCTTTCCAGTATGTCACAGTCAACCCCAAGTATACCTTCCACACAGTCTGTCGCTGGAGGCCCAGTAGAACCGCCACTGCCATCCATGGGAGGCGCGAACGATTCGGCTTCTATGGGCATTGGATATTTAGACTTGCTATTTGACCCTGCGCTCCTTGAAGTGGCGTACTATCTGCTCAGCCAGCAGCTCCAACAATTACAGAGACAACGACAGCAACAGCAGCAACAACAGCAGCAACAGCCACAGCCACAGGGCGTGCTTGGGTCTGCATTCGGCGCTGACATGAGCGGCCTAGGAAGTGTGGGTGCAGTGTCGCCTCGGCAACGCGTGCTGGAAGAGACGATGAATCGGATCGTGTCTCTATTGGGTAATAATCGCTTAGCCCTTGATACTCGTCCTATTCTTCGTGATCAGCACAAGACTTTTGTTGAACGCGAGCTCTTGCTTCGACTATGGACTGTGTATGCCCCACGCAAGATTCGCCGACTTTAGTTGTCTTTACAAAAAATGAAAAAATAGACACCATACCAACAATAAAACCCCTGTTATCCTAGGGATAACCCTTCTTTTTTGTCTGTAAAAAGGTCGATAAAGTGAACAAGTAGAATGGTATATTCTTGGAGTGAAGTTTCTAAAAAAAAGTTCCAGGCACTGCCTTGAGCAAAAAAACAAAGTTTTGAGAAAAGCAAGATACGTTTATCGTCGCTGCTGCATCTCCTTATAACGGACCCACGAATACAGACCGGAGCCAAAGAGACTCAAGAAAATGCCAAAGCCGTTGGTCGCCGTGATAGGGTTCTGGTAAAAGACCATGGCCAGCAGGGTCTGAACACAGGACTTGGCGGTGCCGGAAATGGTGTTGGTGAGAGGAGTGGTATACTTGATCTGCAAAAACATGGAGATATTGATCAAGAATCCAGCAACGCCAGTGATCGTCATGAGGAACCAGAAGGTGAGGTCGTCCAAGAAGTAGACATTGGCCAAAATGTCGCCCACCTCGCCTGAGAGGAAGACAATTGGCAGCAAAAATACAATCGACAGGGCTGTGTTGTAGTGGAGCAGGCGCCATTGGTTGTTCTCGACCAGGTTGAGCGTCTTCTTCACGTAGATACCATACAGCGCCACAAAGATGCTCGAACCGACGCCAGCGATCAGTCCCGACCACGAGAAATTAGCCTCGCCGTACGATCCAACCACAAAGCCCATGACAACGATGAAGCATGCCAACATGGCCGGACCAGAGGTGGATTGTTTCAAAATGGTGAATGTGAAAAGGATGTTGAAGAAGATGGACAGCGAGCGAGCCACCTACATTGTTGTTGTTTTAAAAAAAGCATTATCTCAAAACGGTCAGTGATTCGAGCCATTTATGATCCAAAATGGGTTCAAAAAGTAAAAAAAGTTCCAACTTACCTGGTAGAATGTCACCTCGACCAGTTGAAGGCAGAGGTTGTTGAGAGTGAGCATGAGAACATAGATGATTGAAAGAGGAGCAATCTTGCGAGCAATAACTGGATCAAACTCGAATGGTGGAACCATGGAGAAGGTACGGCTCCTGTTATTGTCCAGGTGGAGAGATATTTACCCAAAAAGAGAAGATTAATAAACCCTCTTGTGGGACATTGTGTAGCATTGACCTGTTTGACCTTTGTGTGCGAGAGAAAAGAGTGAGAGAGTTGGCCAATGCGTGGCATATCCTTACCGCTTGCCAAGATGGCCACAGACAACGAGAAGAGCCAGGGCAACGACGAGTTGGTAAAGGGTCACTGTCGTAGGGTAAGGGAACTTGTATTCGGACCCAGAGAGAATGGTCTTGTTCAGAAACACGACAGAAAGAGAGGCGACCCAGTAAAAAGCGATGACA
Organism: Actinomortierella wolfii; assembly: GCA_016098105.1. Lineage (NCBI taxonomy): Eukaryota > Fungi > Mortierellomycota > Mortierellomycetes > Mortierellales > Mortierellaceae > Actinomortierella > Actinomortierella wolfii. The sequence goes on from JAAAIY010000162.1 coordinate 48,816, forward strand.
GAGATGATGATGCTGAGCGAGTGACCACGCGGTTGATGGCTGGCCGGTGTCGGCAGAAATGCCTTTTCATCGCTTCGTGATGACATGATGGAAGGTGGCAAGGGTGAGAGGGGAGAGAAAAGTGTGAGAGAAGGGAGTGTAAAATATACAACAGAGCACCATAAAAGGGAGAGCAAGAGAGGCTCGATCGGCCAAGCGAGGTCACGTGCACATGGGAACTTGAAGCCATTTCCAACGACCCGCCCGAAAACGGGCTACTGACCGTTACTTTCTTTCTTTTTTTTTTTTGGGCCGGGTTCTGCATGATGAGATTCCAATTTAGAGCACAAAAACAAGTAAGGGTGAGGAGAGGGAGAGGGAGAGAGAGAGAGAGGGAGAGACAGGACAGGAAAGAAATCGCGCGACAGTGGTACATTTTTTTGGATAATAGGAGAGATCAAACTTATTTTATTCGCAGGGTTCAGATTGTTGGTCCTTCCTGTAAAAGAATCCACGAGTAAAACCATCTTCCCTACCATTCACTACCCTACACAGTGCACCAATGCAACAGCATAACACACCTGTTGCGGAGATATTTTGTGTGCGTGTGTGCGTGTCCGATTGTCGCCCTTGTAATTGTTTCTGATCTTGTCAAAGACCGATGCCCCTGACAGCTGGATGTCTTGTCTTATGAAAGAACAAGGCACGTACAGTTCATTGGTTGTACGTAAAAGTATTTTTGGCTTCCCTTCAACTTGGTCCTTTGGTCCTGCTGCACTGTTTGTCCATCAATACTCAAACACATTCCAAGTTCATTGTGTTGCTGTCACATCTCCCCTTCCCATCCTCACCCTTTTCTCTCCCCTCTCCCCTCCACATACACACAAACTCTTCTCCCTCCTCCCCCTCCCTCTCTTATCTTCGCTCCGTCTCCTGCTCATATATTGGGATATGGCAGTGGCTATAGTATCTGGCAGCCTGTGCTCGTGCCTGGCCCGCTATCTCCTCCTCGGCATTCTGGCATCTTGTGTCATCTATACCACCGTCTATCAACTGAGCACTGAAGACCTTCGACGGAATGCTGCCGACTACATTCAGCGTGGGGGCTCGGCCTTGGAACAGCAGAAGCCCACATTCGATGTCGCCAACATTCATTACAGCCCCCAGCAATTGACTTTCACTGGTAATGAACATTACGTACTTTTGTGACATCAATGCATACATGCATGCAGATCAGAGTTGACCCAATTTATTAACATCTCTTTCACGTACACACATACACACATACACTCTCGTCGTCATTCTTACTATACATTGTCATTATGAACGAAAAATATAGGCGCCAATAACAAGGAGCATTCGGTAGATGAAGATTTCTTCCTGTCGAAAGCATATGGCAATGCCATGCAACCTTCCAAGGTCATCCCTTATTACTTCAAGGCTGCAAGGACGTTTGACAAGGAGGAAGTTACCATTACAACACTAATTACGGAGAACAGGTACCGTCTTCACAGCACTTGAACACACCCATCAGGAACGGTCCCTCCCTTCAGGAGTTGCTCCCTTGTGCCCTCCCTTTTTTCTCTTGTGACACCGGATCATTCGTGGTTATTATCTTGACACTCCCCAGCCCCATCCCTCGTTTTCAATTGGAGAATCCACTTATTTGCATTAGCACCCAATGCTTAATTTTAGGTTGCCGTTTTGGCGAAAGAGCTGGGGGAAATATTCTGATTAGCTTGGATGCTCAATGTCCAAGTTCAAAAAAGAGAGCCGCTTATTCACATTGCATACATTATACGATTCCCTGAGGAACCAAATCAAGACCCCACTGTTTTGCTAATGTCTATTGTGCTCCTTTCAATAGATTTGGTGTCTTCAAGAAGCTAGTGCGCAACTACCGGGGACCAATTTCCGTCTGTATTTGGATCAGGGACGATGAGGATAAGGACCAGCACTTTACACGCCTGCATGAGCTGTATAACGAGGAACCACTATTGCGCGAATACGTCGACATGCACGTTGTCGTCGATAAGTTTGATTTCCAGCTTAACATGTGGCGTAATGTAGCACGCCTGTTCGCTCGAACAGACTATTTCATGTTGCTGGACGTTGATTTCCACATTTGCACAGATCTGAAGGCTCACCTCAAAGCAAGTCCCGAGGCCATGAATCTTCTTCGTCAGGGTAATGCCCTTGTTTTGCCAGCCTTTGAATTCAAAGATGAAATCGACGGTGTCGATTCGGCAACATTCCCAACGGACAAGAAGGTCGTTGAGAGATTGGTAAACAACAAGAAGCTCATGGCTTTCCACTCGGCCAAGTTTGCACCAGGACATGCCGCCTCCAACTATCCAAAGTATGCCTGTTGTGTCTGACAATGAATTTTTCTCTTTCATTGTAGCGATGATCATTGCTTACTATTTGTATACTAACTATTCGGCTTTTTTACACTCTCGCACTTTCTTGCAGGTGGTATGAGACAGATGAAATCTATCAGGTTACAGAATTCACATGGAAGTATGAGCCCTATGTGATTCTTAAGAAGGAGGGCACACCATGGTGCGATGAGCGTTTTGTCGGCTATGGTGCCAACAAGGCTGTAAGTGCAAACTTTGACATGCTCAGGATAAGATCATTAAAATGCACAAACGTTCACGCAGTTTAACCCGTATTAACGTGTTCATATTCGAATCGTCCTTTGTTATCTAGGCTTGCTTGTACGAGATCTATCTCTCGGGCGTCGATTACTATGTTCTGCCAAACGACTTTTTGATTCACCAGTCGCACGCATACCCAGAGTCCAAGCGATCAGGAGGTGTATGTTGTCTTATTTTGTTATCATTTTATTATGGGGTGAGGTGATGACATGATCGTGGTGCTTTTGAGAACAGAGCAGAAAGACTCACTACTTAAGCAATGGTATTGAATATTGTATTGAACAATAGCGCAAACTGAATGCCGACCTGTACACTGCTTTCCGTGATGAGCTGTGTTTCCGGTACGCCAAGGCGATGTACTTTGCCAACGAGCTTGACACGCCCAAGGCAGCCAACCTCAAGAGCCAGTGCGGGAAGCTCAAGGGCTTTACAGCTGCCATTGCAAGCTTCCCACAGATGTGGCCTCAGAGCAAGACACTGGATCGCAAGTAATGCGGTCTTTAGTTATGTTTCGTCATGAATCTTTTCTGTACTTTTTTGTTTGTTGTTCAGCATTTCATAGAATGAAAAAATCACATCCATATCACTATTGTATGTATATTTGTGGTATGTGCACAGGGTCCAGTGTTTCCTTTGACGCCACCAACCCCCATTAATGTTTTAAAATAGTTTGTGTCTGTGAAAGGAGAAGAAACAATGTATTCAGGTTCATGTTGTATTAAGAATAATCTGTAGTACTGTATTCCCCATCAGTGTTGCATGAAGCAATGTGTTGATTCTGAAGGGCAAGGATGGGTGGCGGTGAATTTGCATCGCTCACCCTCCCTTATTGCTCGGTGTGGGAGGTTGACAGTGTCTGGCTGGATGAATGTGGCTTAGTCTTATTTTTTTTGTTCTGCCCTCTGGATCTCCATACAAACCCAACGGTGAGAAACTGTAACGTTGAACAGGGAATACATTCACTTTTTTTTTATACAACCAACCTCTCTGTTCAGCCCTCATTCATTACAGTGAATGCTTTTTGGCAGCAGTCTCTTTCGCACAAGAGCTTTTGCCTGCACTTCCAACCTCTTCTTCTTCACTAGTAACAGCCGCTGCTCTGCTAGAACCATCTCAACTGCTTCCGCTGCCAAGGCGACTCCTCTCACATACCCATTTAACAGCAACTCCCCTATTTCCCCTTGGAACGCACATACCTCCTCCCTAGCATACACTCTCTCCTCTGAGGAACACGAGAAAGACCCTGAAGCCACTATGACCATTAGTCACAAGAAAGACCAGGAACAGCGCTTTGCCGAGGCTGCAGCCAAGGTGACTGCGGCCCACAACTTCCCACCCAAGCTGTCAGGCTGGGACTTTTACCGATCCATCGGATCGCCAAAGTACATTGTCGCACCAATGGTATGAAAACCATCCACATGCACATAAAGTATTCACCGCCACCATCTATGCAACATGGAAAGAAAAAGTCTCACCTTCCTTCTGTCGCACAATGATCTTTGATTAATATTAGGTCGATCAGTCGGAATTGGCCTGGCGCATCCTTAGCCGCAGATATAATGCTCAACTTTGCTATACACCCATGTTCCACTCACGCCTCTTCTCCACAGATGCTCGATACCGCGAGGAACAGTGGGGAGGACTTGAAAAGGGTCTTGGCGGCGGAGGTCCCAATGATAGGCCTCTAATTGCTCAGGTATGGAAACACAAAAGCGGTTCTAGACCCCCCTCTAGTACCCTTTGTTTCACGAATTGCATGGAGAGAAGGATCAGTGCGCACATGTCTGCGGAAGAACAGATGCTCAACATGTTTTACTGCCCTCTTTATAGTTTTGCGCCAATGACCCAGAGCACCTGTTGAATGCAGCTTTGATGGTGGCACCGTACTGCGATGCAGTCGATTTGAATCTGGGATGCCCACAACATATCGCACGCCGCGGCCACTATGGCTCCTTTTTGATGGAAGATTGGCCCCTGATCGCTTCAATGATCTCGACACTGCACAAGCACTTGCCAATCCCCGTCACAGCCAAGATCCGCGTCTTTCCCGAAGCTGAAAAGACTGTCGAGTACGCCAAGATGGTCGTCGAGGCTGGCGCTCAGATTCTGGTCGTACATGGTCGTTTGCGTGAGATGAAAGGACATAAGACTGGATTGGCAGATTGGAACAAGATCAAGCTCGTCCAGGAGGCTGTTGGTCACAAGGTTCCAGTGATTGCCAATGGCAACATTCTGTATCATGAGGACGTTGAGCGCTGTCTGGAGGCGACTGGTTGTGCTGGTGTCATGTCAGCAGAAGGCAACCTGTACAACCCAGCTATCTTTACCACTGAGCATCCAGAGACATGGCGTCTGGCCGAAGAGTATCTTACCATCTGTGACGAACTTGACACAAAGATTGCCTATACCCGTGGCCATCTGTTCAAAATTTTCCGTCCATCACTCAATGTGCATACCGCTTACCGTGGACAACTCGGCGCAGCCAATTCGCGTGAAGAGTTTTGGCGAATCACGCGCGAGCTCAAGAAGCTGTTGCTGGAGGACAAGGCCAAGTCTGAAGCGAGTGGTGAGACTTTTGAAGGACGCAAAGATGAAAATGGCTTCCCTGTACTACCCCACTGGGTTGCACAGCCATACTTCCGCCCTGCTCTGCCTGAAGATGCCAGTAAGAAGAGTGAGGCAGAAGGCAGTGTCACAAACACTACAGGCACGACAGCGGCAGTTGGTGACACAGCCGATAAAGAATCGACAACATCATCATCCAGGAATAAGCGTAGTGTAACAGATGCAGCCCATGATGAGCATGACGACCATTCCCCATCCTCAGAAACACAAGGAAATGACAAGGTAAAAGACTACGATCACAACATTGTGAATAAGAAAACCAAGCGCGCCAAGGTGGCTGAGAACCTGTGTCATGGCGAAAACTGTGGCAACGCATGCTCGACAAAGTGTGCCTTCCATCGGTGCCGAGGCTGTTGCCGCGGGCATCAAAGAGAAACCGAGAATTTCATTTGTGAGGCGCATCCTATTAAAAAGAAGCAGCAGGCACCTAGCTTGCCGCGTGTGCCATCCGATGAAGCCATTGGAGCTGTTGCACTTGAGGGCATGGTCAACCCTACACCGACACCATCCGTGGCTGAGGAACATCGGCAACACAAGTTCTCATGCCTAATTCAGTAAGACTTGGGTCTACTCCTTTTCTCTCCTCCCTACCCTACTTCTTCCACTTTTGTATATGTCGAAGAGCTACCAATAAAATCATTTTTGCATACCAACCGGATAATTTGTCATTTACCGCAGCCGATAGTCTGGACCAACAGTAGTGCTACGGCGTTGAATTTGGCGCATGATTTCACTGGGCAAATGAATCGCATGTTGCCTAAAAAAGGTCAAAGATCAACGCCAATGGTCACCATCTTTGTGTAAAATGTGTGAAGCAAAAAGACAAGAACACAAATCAGAGATATGTTCCACTACTTTTGAATTGCTGACAAAGCGGAGTCAAAGGTTTATCAACCTCGCAATCTTGGAATGATGCAATTCGGGAGGACAAGCTTAATTTTCACTGAATGTGTCACATTCCCCACCGCGCAATGTGGTCATTTTCGATTGCCATCCTACACTCTCTACAACCGCCATTACACAGCGAGAAAGTTATAAAAAGCATGCTAGCCCCCGACCCTGTGCGTTTCTGATTAACTGATTCCCAGTAAGTCATTCGACCCCAGGCTTGCATTTCCCAAAGATCCTCCTAAAGCGCGCGCACATTCAAACCAGTCAGTCTCTCAATTTTTTTTCTATCCTCACTATCTGCCCATGCCCTTCAGCAAGAACACAGCTCCTTACATCCGTATCCCTGAGGATACTGTTGCGGTCAAACACCGTAAAATTGCCAACCGCGCTCCTTATCTGACCAATGTTGCCATGCTCCCTCCTGTTCCCCGCAAGGCCGACGGTTCATTCACCCGTGCTGATGTCCTTGAAAGTTTGTTTCCAATCTCTCGACAGCCATGGGTGACCTCAAACACCACCTCTTTCCTCCCTCGACGTGGTTGAATGGTTACAGCTCACCGACTCGTGCAGTCTCAACAAAAGCACGAACATCATCGCTCTGATCAAACTGTCGCAGCCGCTGATGATTGGCAAATCATTATGCACAGAACTTTCTCGACTTCTCCTGTCGAATCTTGACGAGCAGCTTTTTGCTGTTCCCTCTGCCATCTCGGAATCCACTTTTTCTCAATTGTTTATCAGATCCGAGTTGTTCTTATGGCGCATACAACAATTGAGATGAAACTATGGAAACGAAGTAAGCGCTATATAAAGGAAAGTGGCGCCATGGGCGCCTTCAGCTGAACAATCTCCTTTCTGCGCATTTTGGGGGTAGTCAGAACATCTTCCATGGTTCATTCTTTCCTTCCTGTATTTTTAAAATAAACTCGTCACAACAAGAATTTTTTTACTTGGACTGGTCCCGCCACACCTTCACCCTTTTTTCCAGAACGAATGAAAAAGTACCTCTTTGCTTAAACTTCATCTCATCTCAAGGACAGTGGGGTGGTTGTAGGTTGAGTGTTGGAGTACAGATGAATATGTTATTTTTATTTACAGAATAAAAGGGTAGAATTAGTTGATTTACTCGGTCAAGAGGAGAGCGGCACCCTGAGCAATCAGGAGGTGGAAGCCGCTGACGGGAAGAGCAACAGCACCAACAGCGCCAAGGCCAACGAACCACACGCCGACGGAGCGAGGGATCTTGCGGTCGGAGCGGGTGGCGCGAACAGGAACAACCTCGGTGGTCTCCTCGGTATCCTGACCGTTCTTCGAGTTCTTGATCTTGCGCTTGGTGACAACCTTAGTGGCCTTGACATGGTCAAACAGGTACGAGTCGATCAGGTGCGAGGTCAGGATCAGTTGAGCGCCTGCAAGCATGAACCAGAACGAGTTGGAGCGGGTGTAGTATCCCTTGAACTGGTTGAAGTAGCCGGCCTTGATAGCCTCCCAAAGAGGGTTGCGGATCACGGGCATCGACAGACCGACAATCAGGTGGCCAACACCCGTGGCCAGAAGGAGGCGAGCAGGAATACGCGAGGCGCGGTAAGGCACCACACCCTTGTTGCTGTTGCTGACCGTGGTGTGGGTGGTGGTGGCAGAGCCCGAGGACGAAGAGGTAGTGACAGTGGACTGCGACATCTTTTTTTGTTGGACTGACGGGTTTTATTCCTGCTCCTCTACTGTCTTTTTTGTTCCTGACGGTGCCGGCCGGCGGGGGGTTGAGGTGTAAAAAGGCGAGAAAACAAAAAGGGTGGGGAGGGATGGATTTTTTTCGAGGGGGGGATAAAAGGCGGGAGTTTTATACCTCCTCTCATATGCTTGTTTGTGTGCCATGACCCCTCCCCCATTGCAGCGAAGAACGAATCCATTGGAGCAGCATTCTCTTCCGGCAAGGAAAATCTCCCATTGTCCCCGAGGGGAATAAAAAAACAAACTTTTTTTCAGGTACACCAACCATACTGGCAGTGCACGCGAAATCCTGCCCTTTTGCACAGAGGGGGGGAAATAACGGCAGGTTACACCTTACTGGATTAGGTCATCCCAGCAGCGGAAACAAAAAAAGGCTCTTCTCCATCTTGTAACCTTACGTTTTTTTCGTTCTCCCCTACACCACTATGTAAGCACGCGTCCTGATTATACGGTTACCACTGGGGATAAGACGATTTTATTTGGCATGTTTTGGCGAACCATTCTTAGTGATTTCAGTTGCTACCCTCTAACTGAAGCAGACGCTGCTCCAACTCGTGCAATTCCTCATCCTTTCGCTGCAGCTCTTCACTCAGTTTTTGATTGAGGTCCTTTTCATGCTCTAATAGCCCGATTGCATCACCCAGGCGAGCCAACGTGACATGAACCTCTTCCAACGACCTTGTGGTCTCTTCAAGCTCGCGTTTTTTCTTGCGGTAGGAGGCTTCGTAGCGCATGCACTGTTCTTTAGTATGGCCCCAACACAACATTGTCTCGCGCAGCTTCTCTTGAGTCTCGTTCAGCTCCTTCTCGAGCCGAGCAGCCATTCCCTGGTAGAGCGTCACACTTTGGCCTACTAGCTTGCGTTCGAGCTGTGATTGCGCCTGTGTCTCCTCACGAAGTCGCTGAATAGCCTGTTCGTGCTGCTGCTTCTGTGCTGCCAGCTCTTGGTTGAGTCGCGTCTCGGATTCCTCAAGCTTGAGTGCAAGTCTTTCCGCGGCTTCAACACTCTGCTCCATTTCAGTCTCTTTTGCGCGTAACTCATGTTCAAGCTCTTCAATCCTTGTCTCGAGCGAGGCAATTTCGCGTGTATACTTTGTCAGGTCTGCAGCGTTCTCTTGCGCAACAGTAGAGTTTTCGCTGTGACCATGTTGCTGTTGTTGAAGCTGATCGATAGTCTGTTTATAGCCTTCGATGGACTCGGTGAGTGATTGGATATGTTGCCTGTCCTTACCCGCTTTTTCTTCTAGCTCTTCGTTCAGGCTCTGTAGACGCACAATCTTGAGGGCCATTTGCTGAATCTCTTGCTGGAGTTTGCGCGCTTCGCTGCGGCTCTTACGCAGGTGGGACGACAGCTCGACCATTTTCTTCTTGTGTTTGTTGGACATGTGTTCGACCATGTCCATATTCTCTTCCAAGTTGGCCTCCATTTGTGTGCGCTGAACTTCGATTTCCTCTGTCAAGGCTAGGTATTTCGCTTCGGCATCCGCGGCGGCCTTCTCTGCTTGGATCAGTTTGGTTTGCAGACCTTGGATGGTCGACTCGTGTGATGCAATCTCCGACTCGAGCTTACTGACAAGGGACTCCAACTCTGTGAATTTGTCTTGCTTCGCATCCTTATTCGTGTTTAAAGCCGAGATCTGTGCCTGCAACTCTTGGATTTTGTTCTGCAACCGTTCAACATTTTCAAGAGTGCTCTGATCAATCTGAGCCTCCAACTGCCGGATCCGCTCCGTGCCCTGATCGACCTTGATCTGGAGGCTTAGCTGTTGACTCGAGACAATGCTGTGGAACAGGTCATAGTGGCGCTTCAGTTGGCCCTCCTTGTGCAGAATTTCTTCTTCTAATTCTTGAATGTCACCCTGGGACTGGATCATCAACATTTTGAGCATGCCGAGCTCCTTTTGAGCTTCGAGCAGTCGCTTGATCGCCTGCTTCAATGCCAACTGGTTAAATTCAGCCTCCCGACCGAGCACTGAGAGTTTGAGGCCGCTGCCCGTCGTTGAAAACGCATCCTGTGAAGTGGGCGCCAAGGTAGACGACGCACTTGCGCATTCTTCCGAAGAGCGTGTAGTCTGAGGCTGCTGCTGCTGCTGCTGAGGACCCAAACCTTCAATGTTTTGCATCTCAGACTTGTCTTTGGGATCCTTATCGTCAGAGTGACAAGTGCCACCACCACTGATACCAATGTGCTTGAGATTAAGCAAGGAATCGATTGATGATGAATTGGGCGACGACAGTGGGCTAAACTGGCGTGAGACGTTTGTGATATGAGCCTGCAGCAGATCATAGTGTGCCTTGCGTGATTGTGCAAGCTGGTGTTCCAAATCTTGAATGATCGCCTGCTGCTGAATGCTGGAAGATGCTGACGTGGATGATGGGTTGTTGCTGGTACTCTGTGGGTCTGCTCCTTTATGTGGCAGTTGCTGCTGGCGGTGATTTCCATCACTGCCTGCAAAGGGATCAAACGGTCGCTTACCGGGGGAGACCACAGAGAGGGTACGCGAACGGGACGTTCGTGGGCTATTCCTAGTAGAGGGTGAAAGACCGTTTCCAAACCCATGAGCGTGTTTGGCAAAGGGTGAATTACGTGCATTCTTTCGTGCACTGCGAAGACACACACTCAAGTCACATAGTTTTTGGAAGAGTGCCTATTGAGAAGAGGATACATAGCAATTTTGAATTAATCGAAGAAGCTCTTCTGTTGGTATTCAAGTGATATGGGGAGAATTCATTTGTGCCTCCTCCTCTCCCATTTGACTGAAGATAAGAGTGTTATTTTTCTGGAGGTACCTGAAGCTCTTGAGGGAACGGTGCAGGTTTTCCGTGGCTGTCAAAGTCATGATTAGCCAGCCGCTGGATCTCACGAATCAGGAAAGCTGTTGCAGGAGAAGGATCGGAGGAGAGATTGAACCATTCTTCCTCGTTGCTGCTGCTGTTGTTGACGGCGCCAGAAGATCCCTTTTTGGAGTCTTGACCATTACGTTGTTCTTGGTTGGCACACGGCTCATCTTGAGGCTCTCGAACCTCCTAAAAAGTCCCCCCCCCAACCGAATATGATCCCCACCCCACCCGCAACGATGGTTATCCAAAAAACGACAATGTTACATATTATTTATTAAAGTTAATCACCAAGAAGAGGAAAAACAGAGTGGCCCGACCACCCCACCCAAAAAAATCATCAGCAAACAATAAATAAAGTCATATTCTTACAGGAATGACTTGAAAGTTGGGAGACCACGATCCTTTCTTGACATGAGTTCCAAGGGACGAGGATGATTTGGTCACCTCGATGGGGCCAAATGGCTGCACACTTTTTAGAGGAGAATAACTTTGACTTTCCACAACAGTCCATCGTTCTTCTGGCTGTTGTTGTTGTTGATGTTGCTGTTGCTGTTGTTGCTGTGGAGGTTTTGATGATAGGGGAGCATTGAGAGAATCTGATCGCGGAGGGATGACAGGTGATCGAGAGTGGGTATCTGATTTATCCTTCTTCAGCTTCAACGCATGCGCAAGGCTCTTTGCCTTGGGCTTTTGTGGGCGAGTGTCAGGCGCAGAGCGCAGCATCGAAAAGTGAAAGCAAGGCGTGATGGATAGTGAAAAAAGACGTGGTTAAAACGAACAAAAAAGAAACAAAAAAAACTTGTGTGGCAAGTAATGTCGGAAGAAGGGGTATGATGGGGGGAAGATGCAGAGAAGGCTGGAGGAGAAGTCCTACACACACAACCGAACCTGGTAGGATACAGCCGGCCTCTTCCTCTTCCTCTTCTTCTATTTCTTCTTCAGCAGACATGCAGATTACTTTTATTCCCAGGTATAATTTAGAATCAAGGATCTTCGTTTATGTCCAGTTCCTATCCAACTTTTCCAACTGGTCATATTGGATTAGTTTTTTCAACTCTGTCGACTATCTAGTCTAGAGAATAATAAAAAACGAGTACAATTTGCTGTGCAAAGGTATTTTCCAAACGTTCTTAAAACCCGGCCTTTGCAGCTTCCACCGTTTTTTTTTGTTCCATCTTTTCTTTAAATGTTATTGTAAAATATAATGGAGGGGGTTGTCAAAAATTGGGATGGCCCAGACATGAGCCAGAACCCAGAGTTGGAGGGCCCCGTTTGAATAACTCGATGCCTTGCATAGGCCATCCACTGAGAACACAAGAGAGCTCTCCGTGTCAAATGCCAACAAAAGACATCCAACGCCGAAAAGACTTTCCTGGGTAGCAAATAAGCTAATTCCAGCGTTATGATCCTCTCGGTAAAGAACCTCACAGAGTATCACGCACAGAAGGCTCATCCCTGACCCGATCGGTCTTTCTTCATTTTCAATCCTCTGTTATATGGCCAGATGCGGTGGCAATATTGTGTTCGATTCTTTTGTTAAAGGATCAAGTCGAATGAAAATGTGAATGTTATATTCACACAAAAGAAAAGTGACGTCATTTTGGCACCAAAATTGACTGGGTTTCTTGGGAGCGCCACGGGCCACAAGTCTCTCTTGCAACGACCCCCAAAGTCGACTTACTCCCCTTGCCCCTCCCCCCTCCCCATCAGCTCATTTCGCCATGACAGACACAGAGGAACTGGCGGAAAAATACCAAAAGCTCTTTCAGGACTACTCTCGGTATGGTGTTTGTTCGACTCATGCGAGCAGCATGTCGCATTTGGAAGAGAATATCAGTCCTCCTGCAACCAGAGACCTGACGCGTCAATTTTCTTTCGTTCTTTTCTTTTTCTTGGCATGATTGAAAAACTATTAGTATCAAGGCACAACATGCAGTCCTTAAGAAGGCCGTATTACAGGTATGGTCATATATCCTTCATTATCTCTAGTTTACCTACATATTTAGCGAGTTTGTTAGTCTATCCGAAATGCTAACCAGAGTCCACCCTTCCTTCTAATCTTGTTTTCAATGATATGTTCGTGATCAATAGGAACAAACGAATAACGCTACTCTACAGGCAGCACTGAAGGAAAAGGAGCAGGAAGTGCGCAAGGTAAAAAGGATCGAAGCCTGTCTAGTATTTGAATGACTTTATACTGAGCTGTTTTTTGGTGTCGATTTGCATCATGCTTATCAACCTTGAGTTTATGTCGCTACTGGAATACTAGTCATTGCAACAATTGGACCTGTTGTCATTCCACAATCAACGCCTTACAAAGCGCATCGAGAACCTACAAGAAATCGGATCACCGGTATGTTTAAAAGTTGTATACCGATGATGACAGTGAAGGGCCAATATTCCTGCGGTTTATATTTCTCTGTATGTATAGGACCTAGGAAGGATTGCTGATTTATGATATTTTCATTATAGAAATCAAGCGGATCATGGGTTCTTGGAGGTGGATCGGCTAAAAAGGCACTCGAAAAGACACAGGAGGCTTATGAAGTGGCCATGCTTGACCTGCAAAATAAAATAGAAGAGAATGGTAGGTGCATTCCTTTCCAGAGGCGTGAAAAAAGATATGCATTATTTCTATTTTTGAGCTTTCTTGACATTAACAATCATACTTTTTATCTTTCTTTTTCTAAATAGAAAAGTTACACCAGCAATTGTATGAGATTAATGCTTTATACCCAAGACACGTCACTGAACTGCAGAGCAAGATCCAGGAGCTGGAAAAGCAGAATCAGGAGCTACAGGTACATTGCGGACATAGCCCTATCTCTCCCCTTTTTCGCATGAGCTTTTATTGCGAATGGTTTCAGACTCTGATTCCGATCACTTATGACCGTCATTTTTTTTCTTCTTCTTCTCGGCATACCTTTTTAGCTGGACGTCGAACGAGCAGGAGTCGCGAATGAAGACACGATCAATCTCATTCGAAAGGAGAAGGATGACATCGAGAAGGAGCTTGGCATGATTCGAGACGCTCTAGCAGGGTAATTTAATGGAAAAAGAAAAACTCATCAAAAACGAGGAAAAAAAAAGAAATTGAATGATAGTCTTGTTTGCTTGATCTTACAAAAAACTGCTTACATGAAAAATCAAACTCTTACTATATTGGGAAAAAACTCATTTTTTTCTAGACAACTGCAGGATGAAAGGCGATCGAACGAATCCTTAAAAACCAAAATCCTCAAATTGGAGGACGATATTCAGAGATTATCAGAGGTCGAGCGTCAGTTTGAAGGGCTGAGAACGGAACACACCAACCTCAAAGCGGAGCTGGAAACGTTCAAGTTTATCTCTGCAGAGTATACACAACTGCAAGCGTCTCATCATCAACTTGAACAACAAAAAGTTCAGCTTGACAAGGCTCACATTCAACTTTTGGAAGAGTTTAATGCTCTCAAGAAAGCAGAAGAGTCTCTGCGGCTCGCACTTGACAAGGAAGCGGCAAAAGCCAGATCCCTTCAGGAGCATGTCGATGGACTTGCACGTTCGTTGGATACCCTCAAAGCAACATCGACGGCCAAAGAGCAGGAACAATCCAAGCGCATCTCGGATTTAACAACAGAGCTTGAACAGATGAAACAGCAGCAGACGAAACTACAGCAGGAATATGAGCAACTCAAAGAGGCAGGCGAGACCGCCAAACGGGACGAGTCGCGCTCTAAAGCCACGCTCGCCGAAGAATTGCACAAGACTGAGGAGAAGCTCAAGGAGACCGAGTCGCTGGTGCAGGAACTGGAGACGCTCAAGCAGAAACTAGAGGAAGACCTGGAAAAGACTAAAGCAGAGCTGACAGAAGCTAATGCAGCTGCGGCGGCAGCGGCTGCCACCGTTGGAGCCGCCGCAGAGTCAACAAAGGAGGACAAACCTGTAGATAACGAGGATAGCGTTAACAACGAGATTGCGGATGAAACAGCAGAGAAATCTCAACGAGAGGATGGTCATCTCACGGACGGCGAAGGTTCAAAGGAGCAAAAATCATTGTCCAAGAATCAACGGAAAAAGAAGAAGAAGGCGGCAGCAGCAGCAGCGGCAGCGGCAACAGCGGCAACAGCATCGTCGGTTAGTGAAGACAAGACCACAGATGCTATTCCTGCAACCAGCGATGAGGTCAATACGGAGGCATTGTCCAAAGATTCACATTCTTTGGCTGAAGAGGTTCAAGAAGTCAAAGAGCGCCTTGGAAAAGCAGTAGCCGAAAAGGAAGAGCTACACGCTGAACAGGAGAAGCTATTGAAGCAGATTGAGGTTCTTCAAGCGGAAATCTCAACGGCGCAAGGATTGAATGCTAATAAAGAGAAGGAACTCAAGAAAGCACAAGGTATGTCTATTTGGATGGAGTTCCACCGTGGGTATGGCGTTTATGGGCATTTTGCTCTAACGAGCTCTTATACGATTTTGATGGATTAGATTCCTTGGAAGCTCTTCAAAGCGAGAAGGAGACATTGTCAAACTCACTCGCAAGACACGTAGAAATCACTCTGCAGCTCCAGCAGGAGCTTGATGATTTGAAAAAGCAGCATGAGCAAAAGGCACTCAATAAGGTTTGATTTAGTGCTATCATTGATGTATGCATGCATCCTCCAAAGCAGGCGAAGTATCTTTAAACTAATTAAAAAAACATCTATTCTGTGTAGGCGGTACCTAAGGCGAATGGATATCCATTAGAGGTCAAGGCCAGCCTCAACGAAGACGATGAAGAAGAGTCCTTGGAACGGAAAGTGAGGCATCCATCAAAGACATCATCACTGTCACCAGCGCACAAGGATGCAGAAGACCGCGATAACGAAGACAAGACTTCTCAGCAAGTGGAAGAAAATGATACAAAGTCCAGCGAGGCGGCAATCGAGCCGTTGTTGATCGACCTTGAGCCACCAAAGGAAAATGGTGCCCACAAGTTTGCCGATATCACAGCAGGCGTTGTTGAGGGCAAAATCGTAGCTGAGGATTCTAATCCATCTTTGATAGAGCATCAGCCTGCCATACCTTCCAGCACGGTAATTATCCAAGCGTGTTGTAATTGGGTGGGTCATCATCTTTTTGTTGCAGGTACATGAAAGACTAATATGATGCCCCAACCTTTCATTTGATCTTATTTTCTGTTCGTCAACAGGCCCAAGCACAGCGGGAGTACCTTATCAAGAAGCACTACGAGGCGAAACTGAAGAACTTGACAGAGCAACTCCAGTTTGCAGACAGCCGATATGTGCGCCTTCACCGCGAATTTGGCCTACTCGAAGAGTTACTGAAAGAGACAGCTCGGCAGCAAGCCGAGCAGGCGAAGGCGAACAAGGCGCTGGAGGCACAGAATAAGGAGCTGCGTGCTGAATTAGAAGAAGCAAAGGAGGAGAACCGGCGTCAAGTTGAGACAATGACGCAGTTTATGCAGTCTCTTGAGCAACACTGAATAATATACCGCAAATGGAAAGTGATGATGGCTGAAATGTAGCCCTGTTACTTCAGTCTCAGATCCATCGGGGTTGGTGTCACTTGTGGCCACATGGGATAAGTGGCCTCGACAGAGAGCCTTGCTTGACTCTTTTTTTACTGGAAAAAGTACAACTCTGAGCGTGACAAAGAAGAAGGGGCCGAGGATAGGGCAGGAGGATATGGCTGTCAGCCGCCCTCATCCATTTTGGAGCCCGAGTCGTGGGTGATTGGTTTTCTTCCAACTGGTCCCTTGAACGTATTGGTCCGGACTAGGGTAACAAGGGTAAAGGGAGTCCAAATGCTAGTAATCTCTGCTCTGATGAGCAGTGTGGAGATATGAGGCTCAATGGATTGAGGCGTGGGGCTTTGGTAACGTGGTCTGGTACGCATGGTGCCAACATTTCCGCATGGCCAATTTGGAAGAACGTCTCATATCCACTTATAAGGTTTCACACAGTCGTGAGGAAATATGAGCAGGCGAATAGTAGACAGTATTTTGTGCACACACTTTAATTGTTGATAATAATAATATTCAATGATGCAGGTATGGCAAGGGGGGGGAGGTTAGGACAAAGTTGGAAGGTTTAAAGGGAATGGATGGAGGGTTAGAATGGAGCTGAGAGTAGAGGAAGGAAGTAAAGAGGGGGGATACAACCTGGATGAAGGGGGTGCGAGGGTCAGAGGAGAGGGAGAGAGAGGGGGCTGCAAAGATTATTTTTTTTTCTGGGCGATGATGTCGAGTGTTTTTGGGTCGTAGAATGAAAGACGCCCCTCAAGAACACCTGAGGAGGGGTTGCGTAGAAAGCCTTTGGACCTGTGTAGAAAAAAGACACGCCTTACACCCACACAACACCCTCTCACCCTGCTCATTGCATCAATAAACGACTGACAGTGGGGCCAGCCTTTGCTCACCTAATTTGCCTGCGTGTATAATAATTGGCGGCCTTCATCTGTCGAGTCTGCATCATCTCTGTCTTCCTACTGTACTCTGCATTGCATCTTTTTGGCTTTCCATCTTGACAGAGCAAGAGAGAGACTCCTTAGCCCTCTTTCTCCCTCACACACACACACATATATATACGCTCTTCCTCCTTGGTCCCTCCAACACAGAGCAGAGAAAACAGAGCCAGAATCCAGGTACCAATCATAACTCGTCAATTCCTGGCATGGAGTGTGGGATCATGGTGGCAAGCGGATGACAGGACGTCCACAGTGGATGAATGTCCCCCCTCTCTCTTTTTTGTTCTGCTCTGTTGGTGCTCCTCCTCCGCCCCTAGTACAAGAGAGAGAAAAGAGGCACTCTCTCTTTCTTTCTCTGCGGAGCTGACTGACAAAGCGAGAGGGCAGAACGCAGGATAGCGCCATCCTATTGGCTCTACATCCCATCTCAAAAAAACACATATACACCACTCCCTTTCCTCTCTTTTCATGTCTATCTATCTATTCAAAAAGAGCAGCAGGATGCATGGCGACACCCGAATAGCAACACCCATCAAACAAACAACACCTTACAGCTCACTTTTATATCCATGTTTGTCTCTCTCTCTCGCCACATCCACGCTAACCCTTCTCCCTTCCCATGACGCGTGTCTCCCCTTTTCTTTTCTCTGTTCTGCCATTCCTTCTTTTTTTTACTGCTCTGCTAGTTTTTAAAGTCTGATAGTCAAAGCCGGCCCACTTCCTTTTTGGGTGACTGATAACGCCTACGCGTGCATACACAGGAACGTTCCATGTCTGCTGCTGTGTCGGTTGCTACTGGCCAACCTAAACAAGCATCAACCAGAATTGTGCCTGTCATGCCCACAAAGGCCAACGACCTTCCCGCTAGTTACGAGCCTTCAGCCACCACTACTTCCTCCTTGTTGTTCTCATCTTCTGTTGCGCATAACAAGTCTGTACCTTTGGCGGTTGCAACAGGCAACATTCTCCAATCTACTGTTGACCATCCCACCAAGCAGCAAACACAGCAATATCAGCAACTGACACAGGAGCAACGGGAACCAGGTTCTTCACACATGACGGACGACCACGCTATGGAGGATACCACAGCCGTTGTCGTGGTTGGCAACAGTTTAGCCTCGGCACCTCTTCCTTCCAAATTGACTGCTCCTTCTCTATCACTTGATGCCACTACACAACCCTCAGCAAAAGAATGCCGTCAGTCGGATCTTGGCGCTGCAACCGATGGATCTCAGTCGACGGATATTCCTGATCAGCAGTTGTCTGGTGAACCGTCGGCACCATCAGCAAGATCGGATGATGTCAATGGCTCCCAGCAAGTACCGCAGTCTGTAAGCACACGCGAACGAGATCATGACGATGATGAGAATGTCAGCGACGTTGCTCACGATGATAACGACAACGATGAGCCCCGCACACACACTGCAGTTTTTCGCCCCCAACTGGATGACATCATGCTGGACCAAGACTTGCTGGATTTTTACCAACGCCTCAAAGAGTTGGTCTCACGCTCACCTCTCAAAACAGCACAAGTCCTGTACGCATTTGCAGCAGCAACTAGCCATCTAGAGGTTGACTTGATGAAACCATCCATCTTCAACATGTTTCACAAGACATTTTCATTTTATCAGGACAACACTTGGTTCACTGTCGACCTGGAACCGTACCTGGAGGATCAGCTCTCGCACAACTTGGATCTCGAATCCAACTCTCGTGTCCATATCCTACCGACGCGTCACAAGCTCATCCCAGCACCCAAGGCTTGGAGCGATGCCCATAGCGACCGTCATTCATCGTCTTCAACTTCTTATTCGTCCTATCTGGATTCGCTCTATTCATATTCACCCTCTCACTTGCACAGCTCATCCCACAAGTCTAAGAAGCGCCGCCCGTCTCGCGAGAGATCTCCATCCAGATACTCGCGGTATGAAGACTACGAGCGTGCAGAGCATGATGGGCGACGAAGGGGTCGAGAGCGCGAACGTGATCGGGATGACCGCCGTCGTTCTCACCGGTATTCGAGCGTCAGTCCAAGCCATCATCGTGAGGGTGAGATAAGTAGCAAGCGCACTCGTACAGACTCAACAAATGACGATGGATATAGCAACTATGAGGCAGATGCTTTGTCTCGCCACTCTCGATACTTGTCAGCAGATGGTCGGCCTCTTTCGTATGAAGAGCGTCGTCGACTTAAGAAAAAGCTCAAGAAACGGTGGAGAGAGGAAGCAGAACGGGCAGCAGCAGAGGCGGCAGCAGCAGCAGTGGCAACAGGTGGAGCGGGTGCAGGAGGATCTTCGCAGGCGCCGGCACAGAGCTACGCTAACCGAGAAGCTGCAATGGCAAATGGCGATGCCTCGCAGTCTGCTTCCTACGCAGGCAGCCAGGCGACAGGAGACTCAGTTAACAATGGCCAGCAATACCCAGCATCGCAAGCAACACGACCGCTCAAACTCATCGTTCGCCCTCCTACCCAACAGCCTCCTGGAAGAGGCGATCTCGGTTCTCAAACACCCCAAACACCAGTTGCTCCAGGACAAGGCGCGCCTCGAACTATATTACCGAATGACGCTGCTCCAGAAGCTGGAGCCATGCGTCCACCATCCACAACACCAGCACCGAAGCCTGACATTCCTCTCTCGCCTCATCAGATCCGCAGGAAAGGCAAGCATATCGGTTCTGCATACTCATTGTCGTCACTTGTACCATTACCTGAAGATGCGGCTGCACGGAACCATAAGCCAGGAGCACCACCAGAGGAGAAGCTCAAGAAGGGGACATGGACCTCACAGGAGGAGGAGATGCTTCTGGAGGCAGTGCGCGAGTTATCCAGCGAAAACTGGCATGCAGTTGCCGCCAGAGTGCCAGGACGCAATGCCAAGCAGTGTATGCAAAAGTGGCAAACAGACTTGGATCCCCAAATCAACAGATTACCGTGGACGATCGAGGAGGATCAACGACTGGTTGAGGCATATCAAGCATATGGCAACTCGTGGCAACAGATTGCCAAGGTGGTCGAAACGCGCACATGGTATCAGTGCTACAATCGTGTCCGTGCCAAGAGTGTCAAGAGTCGTATCATGAACGCTGCTAATTTTGCAGCAGGAGGTGGTGCGGCTGGATCTGGGGCAGGTGCTGGAACTGGTGCTCCTGGCTCAGGCCCTGGAGACGCCGCTAATGCCGCATCGAACGGTTCTCGTGGAAGTAGACCTAAGGACACTACCGGTGGTCACAATCGTGGGGCCAACAATGCACTTCCACTGTCAAACTCTAGAGCTCCACCCACAGCGCCGGCCGCTACAGGTTCTCGAGACACAGATGAAGTGATTGTTGTGAAGCAAGAGGATGGTGATGTCAAGCCTGCTGTCACAAGCGTCCCAGGCCCTAACTCAACAACACCAAATACTCCATCTACAAAAGTCATGCCTACGTCGATCCAAGGCAGTTCTGTCCCTGGTTCGTCACCGTCAACAACATCGACATCTAGCATGAATTCGAATGCGACCACCCCAACGGCATCTGCCCATAGTCAATTTGCTGGATCGAATGGACAAGGTGTTGGACCGGGACGTGCCCCATTGCCACTTCAACATCAGCAACAGCCACCTCAGCGTTCTGATAGGAACCCACCGCCCCTTCATTCCTCCGGGCAACACCAACACTCACAGGTATGCCCCCCTTCTTACCATACGTGTGGATTGCATCGACGTTAGTGTGACTCGTGACATTAGTGCTAACCATCATTCTTTGTATATCGTCTGATAACTAGGCTCAAAAAGCAAATATGGATAATGGATCACGCCCAGTGTACACTATGTCCAATCAGCCTGGGCAAGGAGGTCCTGTCAATAATTCCCCAACGCAGCCTATGGGTGCAACAAGGATGAATCAAGGACAACACTCTCCGATGCAACCGCAGCAGCAGCATCCTTACCAACAACAGCATCATCAGCAGCAACAGCAACAGCAGCAGCAACAGTATCGTGGCCAGGCGTTATCAACGCCTCATTCTCCTCACTTGCAGCATGCACAACAACAGGGGCAGCGTCTTCCTCATACTCAAGGTCCACCGCCTCAATCCCACCATCAGCAGCAGCGCTCTCTGCCGCATCAGTCCCCTCAGTTAGCCCAGAGATCATCTCACGAAATGTCACGGCCAACTCCTCCTCCGTCCCACACTGGCCCAGGCTCCCAGACTCCACACTCACAGCAGCAACAGCATCCTCAGCAACAGCAACAACAAGGCTCACAGGGTTATCATGGGCAAGGGCAGGGGTATGGACACAGCCATAGTCACACTGGAGTTACTTCGAGCCCGCATCAAGGGTATCAACCGAATCAACCACCTGGCCAACTCCCTCCTAACCAGTCAGGGCGTGGTGGGGGCCCTCAGCACTCTCCATATCAGCAGCATCAAATCGCGCAGGCGTCTCCACGCCAGCAACCCGCGCAAAATCCACCCCACCAGCAGCATCAACAACAGCAACAGCAGCCTCAGCCACAGCAGTCGCAACCAGTTGCTGCTCATCATCGTCACAACTCGAGCCAAGGATCTGCAGTTTCACAGCAGCCACAATCAGGCTACCTTCCAACCGCGACCCCTAACCAGCTTGGCCAAGCACAGAGACCTGGTCCATTACAACAGGCACATGTGCAGCAACGGACATCGTCATCCTTCCAACCGCCGCCACCAATCTCTACCACTCTTGGAAGCGCTGGAAGCCCTTCAGCTTCGACCACTCCACGCAGTAATGCCCCATCCAATGCTGCACCAGGTGGTTCATTTGCATCACAACATCGTTCATCAGCCATGGGTCCAGCAATGGCATCACCTGGGGTTATGAGCGCATCTCCAACAACTTCCATGGCGGCAGGATCATCACCACCTGTAGGCGCACCGGCATCGTCATCGTCGGCATCGTCGGCTTCAACAAACGATGGAGGCAAGTCAACAGCGTCGACGACACCGTTCTCGATCGCAATGCCCTCACCTTCATTATCGGGATTGCCACCACAACTGTCCCCAGGTGCTCTGGCGTTTGTACCAACATCGCAGCTACTCAAGATGACAAAATCGATGCAGTCTCCGTCTGCAACAGGTTTCCCTCCCTCTAGCCTACCCTTGCGATCACCGGTCTCAACTCAGCCGCCTCGACCCCTCCCATCATCATCTTCGCAACAGCAGCAGCAACAGCAACAGCCTGGTCAGGGGCATCAGCAACAGCAACAACAACCTACCACGCAAGGACTAAATCCATACTTTCAAGGTCATGGCCGCGATCACCAAGGCCGTGCCCAGTAGGAGGGAGGATCACCTTTTCCTTTTGTTTGTTTGTTTGTTTGTTTTTTTTTGTTTTTTTTTGCGAAATGTAAAGTAGCCTAGCATTGCTCTCCTTTACCTTTTTCTTCATTTATTATTTTTTTCAATGTACACTATTCACGAGAAAATTTTACGATAACGTCAGGTACCGATTGCAGGAGGCGATAGATGGATATACTTAACTGTCGCATGCGAAAAATGATAATGGTGATTGAGGGTTACATGTGTTTGAATGTGATAAATGGACGCACTATCCAACACATTGATACTATATGATATAGCGGAGTCGGGTAACATGACGACTCAAGCCTATTATCCTAGGGCCAGGACCATATATTTCCCACAAAGAAAGAATTCACACATGCGTGGTTCTGGCCCTCGGATAATGGATTGAACCTCCATGTTATTCGATTCCGCTATCAATTAGTATGAATATGGCTTTGGATAAGTCACTCAGTCTTAGAGGATGTTCATCCATGTTTGTAGATGGCTGGTATTTTCCCTCTTGGTTCAGTACATCCTCTAAGGTTATGACGCGCAGCCAAGATCCGACTCTGACCAAGCCCCAGGTTGGACTATATAATCTCTAGGCTAATGTGGCATTGTAGAGTGCCGAGGTGCCAGACTAGATTACTAATTATCACACTACCAAGGTCCTCAGCCTCTTGTAATTTTATTATGTTTGTCTTTTATCAGCAGGGTCCAATGTAAAAATGATTATGTTCAATTACTATTACAGCAACGTGAACACAGCTTCAGTGCGATAGGATGGGCCGATATCGAAGGATCGTGAGTAATACCTTTATGGGTGCTTAACCGGCACGCTTGCCATACTCTATATTCTATCCAAGCTACCTCACAATCAGCTCTGGACCAACATGCTTGTAGGCGTTTCGATTGGCACCTATGCAACGCAAACCAACTTGTGGCTGTATTCCTTCCAGTCCAAGATTTGGCATTCCTTCGAGCAGTATTTAGACTTCTTGCATTTAGAGCAAGAATACCTGGAATGAGCTTTTCCACAGTAGTGGCACATATCCACTATACGGTGTGGTGAGACAAAGACAGACTTCGGGTCGTCGACTCTGATGAGGGGCTTGCCATCTGCGGCTATTCTTAGATACGGTTTGATGATGCTGATCTTTGCTCCTATGGCCAACAGATGAATCTTGTCGAAGTTGTATAGACTGAC
>JAAAIY010000163.1:0-72063 GCA_016098105.1 Actinomortierella wolfii
ATGAGCTACCAAATAAATACCTATTGCTATCCAGCCTGGTAAAGGGCTCAAATCATGGATGTTCCAGAAAAAAAAAGTAGAGCACACTCCAAAGGCAAACATCCTGCGCTTCACCTGGTGTGAAAATGGAGAATGATCATCAAAGGGTTGTCATCGTCACTGTTCCCAGAAAGGCCAGCAGCAAAGTAAAAGGAGGTAGCTGATTTGCCGATCCTAGATATACCTGTAATAACGATTTGCGTGTTGTGTTTCGATAACGCCGATGCAATGTCCATCATGTCGTGTGTAAGTGGAATTTGTTTGTTTCAGCAAGAGGAAATTGGGCGCAGTGACGAGCCGACATCATGTCCAAATCGTTGATGTTGGAGCCGTGAATTTCAATGGTTCTGCAAGACAAAGAGCTGAGGTCAACAAATCCATCAATATCCTGGGTAATGGAGCATACCGGTGTTCCTTTTAATTTGTCGTCTAAGAGCGGGAGGCCATGGGCCAGCATCTGCACGCATACAATTATTCCTCCCCTTGAGATAAGGTACTATGAGGACAAACATCCCAAAGCAGGAACAATCAAGAGTATTAGCAACTTGTACAGTAAAGAAGCCGATGACCATCAACACCATAAGACAACTAGCCTCTGTTCTCTCCACAGTCTCTTTCAAAACTACCGACAGAAAATGCATTAAATAAAGCACCATTAGAGATGTGGCTGCTACCACGTAATGACATCAAGCTCAATGGAACATGGCATGCTGGCATTACCTGCACAATGATGTGGATGGTTCGTATAGATGGAGCGGTTTAAAGACTTTGGACGAGTCTGTTGCGAAGTCCATTGACATGAAGAGAGCAGGCTGGTTTTGTTGGTCGCAAATGATTGGATGATTAACGCGCCCGAGCGTGAGATCCCAGGCATCAACATTTGGATACTCGCGGGCAATCGAATATTCTCTGTCCTGATGAGTTTCTTGAGCTCTCCAGTTGTCGTTGTGGTTGATACTGAGGCTGGAGACTGGTAAGGCGTTAGAGGTAGTCACTTCTTCGTAATGACAGAACAGGGTTAGAGTGGGTGTAAATGGCGACTTAACTGAAAGTATGAGCAATGATTGCAAGGCTTGTGAAAACAAACGGCTGGTGTTGAAGTGAGAACGATGAGAGAAAAAAAAGGGATTCATAAAAAAGCATGAACGGAACGCTTCAAAAACTCTGCCCTCCATTTTTACCTGTCCTCAATCAACTCTAGAGAGACGGGCATCCATAAAACATGAACCCTCTATCTTCGTTCTTCTCTTTTCATAAGCTTATCAGCCCCCCCCCACCATGATCTCCTCACATCGAATGACACAGGGCTTCGTATTGTCACTCAGAGGGAATGTCTCTATGTAGTCAAAGGATAGACGGATAGATTTCTGGAAATGACACACATTGGAAACGTCCCTGTGGTGTTTGGAATAGAGAGTGTCGAGCAAGAAGGTTAGGTAAACCGTTCGCTTTTGTGGACGAAAGGGTTCATTGACCACATCATTGTACATGTGCACCCTGATCGAAGGCTAATGCTCTCTCATGGGTTTTCACATAGAGAATGAGGATGCTTTTGAACAGGTCTCTTGAGGCAGTTTTTACCTCCACCGTCCGCTTAGCATTTGTTATTTGCGTGTTCCGGTGTAGTGCGGTGTCGGGTGGGAGTGATTCCTGAGGTATGGTGGTACCTGAGAGAGAGAGAGAGAGAGAGAGAGAGAGAGAGAGAGAGGGAAGAAGAGAGAACGAAAACACCAACAGCAATTTAAACTTTGATCCCAAACCCTCCTCTCGTTGGCGTTTGGGCGAGGTTAAGTGAATGTACAGCACAACGTCAGACGACTCCACCCGCTGCCTTTACGTGGCCTCTATTTGCTTTATTACTGGCACCTATTGAAATGTCAGGGACATTCAGCTGGTGAAATACCGTCTACAGGTTTCTGATGGTACTCCATGCTGCAAACCATTGTCATTTAGCAAAAGATATCCCTCACCATAACCAAAGAATAAGTGCCTCCTCACAGTCATTAATTTTTACATGCTCCAGGAATGCTCTCTTCACAAAGGTTGATGGCATCATGAAGCAACTTGAGGAGCAACTCTGAAATCACTGGAGAGAGAACGTCTGCCTCGTCTCAACGTCGTGGCAACTGTTGTGAATGTAGCAAGCTATTGATGTCCCCATGTGTCAGTGAGTTTTCCTGTTTTGCATACACTGGACATAATTGCCACAGTCCATCGTAGTATTAAGTCATTGCGGCACAACTCAAACCCTTGTTTCTTTTTTTTTTTGCTTTTTCATGCGAGGGTCGGCATCAAACATCCATACATTTTCGTGTAACCCCCTAATTTTCTTGCTCGGTGTATCCTTCATCCTCAATTGAGTTCTACCTCCACAAAGCAACTAAAGGTTATCAGCATTAAGCTTATATAACCAAACATAGTCATTCATATCCCGTCTTCGAATACACTTGGGGCAGTATATCAGTATTGACAAGCGCAGCAAGCATTACAGATAGTAAAAGGATCTTCATATTGTCAAATTTCAAGATCATTTCTAAACAAAGATAGCTCGAAAAGACTCCCCAAGTCAAACGCTGCTGCGGTTATGTGAGACCCACGAGACTAAGCCCTATCCTCCCATTTTTTTAAACTTTTGTTTGTAAGAGGCAAGGTTTTCCTCCATGCTTGGATCTAACAACGATTAGACGTTGCATTGTATGGTTGTCTGGCAGATGAGCGAAGGCCATCAGCCAGAGGTCCCTCGATGTTCAATTCTCAAGATGTTTACCATTGTGCTGGGCCTGTATAAATGGAATTCCACCAAATTTACGCATCTGTACTTTCATGATGATTCATACGACAACTTGGGTCACCTTTGCACAATGGATGTAGCGGCTTTTGCAGGATATGGCAATGTTATGTATATCGAATTCGAAATGCTGGAAATTGTGATACAAGAAAGCCATTACTCACCAGAGCTCAAGAGGATCTGACAGGTTGCTCAAGATCTCAGTGCTACTCTTGCTAATTACTCTTGGCATTTTTAGCTCCAGCAATTGAGACCCTTGGCGCTGCAATACTCCTTCACTCAATTATATTGCTTTCTTCTCTCGGTTAACAGCGGCTATGGTCCGAAACTACACTACGTCGCAATACACTTCATGGATAATTCAACAATCAACTTGGGTCTCTTTGCTGCAGTACTGCTCTTTTGAAACCCTTCAATCCTCGCTCACTTTGGCGACGGTTGTGGCGACCTATCTGATGATTAATCATTTTTTGGATTCCACAGATAGGGATCCTTTCCATGACAAGGGTTTGGCGACAGATGGTCTCCCCTAGATTATGAAGGAAATGTTGTTTAAATGTGGTTCTAAAGCTGATTTTAAACGAACTGTCTACGCGTATCGTGGCGTTGACCGACTTTGGATTACCAGATGTCGATAACAGTTTGCTCTCAGCCCACCACAAAGACCATGATGATCTATCTTTACGCGCGGACAGATTTATTTTGTATCCTCGCTGTCCACCTCGATCATGTATATGCTCTACTTGATGAGGAAAAAGAGCAGCCATGGTTAAGGAGCATATATCTATTGACACGACATACAACATAGTTTATTCCCAGCTTAATCGATGAACAAATACATTATCCAGTTACACTCTTCTCTCTCTCTCTCTCTCTCTCTCTCTCTCTCTCTCTCTCTCTCTCTCTCTTAGTGGCGAGAGAAGGCTACCGCGGGTCCACTAGTTGCATCTATAGCAATTAAATCCACTTCGTAATTCAAATATGATATAGATAAGGGATGGTCTTCTAGCTGCCTCTGACTTCTTGCAATCTTTAATAACTATTAACTACACAAGCCTTTCAATATTGTCACTTTCCTGGCTTAATTTGCCCTTTGACGCCTTCTTTGACCTCGCTGGGATCATACGTAACTACAGATTCTCTTGAACATCGACTACTTGGTCTAGTAGCTGCTTCGAAAGTTGACCATTTGAGCCCTGTTCCTGCTTGGACTGCATCTTCTCATCTTAGCATGCCAAATAACTCAGACGCTTGTTCTGGAACAGAAGCAGCTCGCTGTCATTGCGGTGAAAGCCGCTGTTCAATTGTTTCAATAGCCTTCTGAAATCATCCGTCGCGCTTATCATGTACGTTGACTAATGCCTCATTCCCGTCCATTTGACTTTCCAGTTTTACCACGACATCGGTTAATTGATCCATGATAGACTGCATTATTTCCACATCACAGGAGAGGATTCTAGCACCTTGTGGCTGCCAAGAAGCTTGGTGTTATAAGACCCGCCGGGTCTTATTCATAGCAAAGGAGACTTATGATGTTAAGGAATAAGTATTTTTATTGTGTGTTCAAGTTAAGGATGTTCTTCAAACTAACTGGGGAAATGGGGTTTATATAACTATGTCTTCTACAAGAGGTTCTGGAACCTTGGGACTTTAGTAGCAGCAAGACAGCATGATTCTCGTATACTTAGCAAAAGGTCTTGCATATTAGAGAGCTTAGCAAGGGTCTTGCATAAAAAAAGTGCTTCAGGAGTCCTTCTGATTTACAATCAGAATGACTAGAAGCCTAGTCTGTCTCGACCGCGTGGCTATCGTGACACTTGGGGGTTGCATGCATCCATGATCCCATTTAGTTTCCGGGCATGCCGTATTCCAAATCTACAGCTCGTCCAAGCCCGTCTGAGAGAGGTTAAGGTACTATTGTTTGCTGAAGGAGCTTCAAGTAAAGGAGTTTCCACACTTTCTGAACTTGAAGAAACGGTTGTTAGGGAGGATGGACATTCGTGAAGAACAGTTGAATTGCCTTTCTGCCGCTTCTCAAATGTGAAGGCAGCGTGGGTGCTGTGGCGATCTGTCGTTCAAAAGGCTCATTGTTCATTGGTTCGTTGTCCAAAGGGGGCTGAGGAAGCGGTAGTGATAGCATTGCGGACGGAAACTGTCTGTGTCGCTTACAGTTGGGAATATTTTCAGCTTCCCGATGACCGTTTGCAGGAACCTTGGCTACTTAATTCTAGAGTGACTGGGTATACTATGCGTTAAGAGGGTGGTATATGGATGATTGAATAGAGAGAACATCTGTGAGTTAAACCACTTGGAGTACAAACCACAGAGGTCCATTGATTTTGCCGAATTGACTGCGTCCATCAATACATGTTTGCATTACAATAGCCTCCCATCCTTTACCCTTGTTTTCTCTCATTCCTTCCCCTGTCTCTGCCTCGTCTCTCTAGCCACCTCATTTTTTCGTCCACCCTCTCACTCATCCCTTCCCCTCGTTCTTTCCCTCTCCTCTCTCCTACTTTCCCTTCGTCTACTTTATGCAAGGAGATTTATGCTCAGCGTCGCATCGTGTACTCATTCGGCCATAATCCAGCCAATCCTATCATGTTGTCTGTCACTTAGCTAATCCTCAATGCTATTCCTCGGTGATCTCGCTGTCCTCGATTTCACGAATAAAAAGACTCATTTTTGTCCTCTCCTATCGTCAATCCTCCACAATCCTTGCTCATTTAGACACGAAATTTATCCTCACCCATCTTTTTAATCGAATCCGTCGAATCCCGAACGCGCCAAGCAAGAAATCATGCGTCTTTTTTATATTCTCCTAGTAATCGTGTGTTCTCAGGTGCTGTATGCACATGCAGAACGGTATGAATGGGTAGGACTTGCTCCATTTTGCACAGGACATTGTGAATTTGGTTGGAAGGAGGTAGAAGAATCCAAGTGTGGCGATGGCGCCTGTTGCATTATTGGAATCAAAAGACGCTGCTGCGCACCCTGATGTGTGAGGGAGAATACCTGATTGTATTATAATGCCCGAATGATATGTTAGATATATATTTGTATGAGTCACAATGCAAGCCCTGAATACTAGCAGTTTTTTTTGGTCCTGTTGCAAAATATCTAGGCGTGAGTCGATGTAACGAGGACAAAATGAACTTTTCAAACACCTTCGACGGGTCTTAGGCCTTGACATTGATGTCCGACATGAGAGCACTTTTGTCTGCCGCTTTACCAAACTTCTTACTCTCCCCCCCTCTTCAATATCAAATAAACTACTCTTCAACCTCAAAAATATGGCGAATATGGGCGACTGAATGGGCGACAACTGATTCGAATGATTAACGCCTCGCGTAACATTACTGACCTTCAGTAACAGTGAAACAAAGTAGCGGCTCTAATCGCACACTGGGTAACTAGGTCGACCGGGATCTTTGGAACCAACCTCGGTCAACCTGGGCATCCTGACTAACCACCGTTGTTATCAGATTATACCCGTGAGAAAAGTTTATTAAAAAGGGTACACCATGAGAGATCAAGTACATACAGCGTTGAAAAACACAGTGTCGTTTTCGAAGATTGGATTCACATGTGTACAATTTCTGCGAAAACGCCGAGCTTTCTCTCCGCCGTGGAGGGATATTTTTGCCTCCCTTTCTTTTTTTCTTTTTTTTTAAAAAAAAACACACTCTCACCCGCTTCTTTGCTCGAAAGTCTCGACCCCACTGAAAGAGTCGAGCATGAGTGCATGAGTAGTGTACGTGTAGACACACTTCACTTTGTTCTGACCAACATTTCGAAGTGAATCTAGGGACGTAGTTGTTCCCTCAATTATGCATTGCACTAATGCCCTGAGAATCCGTTCTGTTAAAAAGGGATAGACTTCAATGTCAGCATCAAGGGGAGCAGTGTGGTTGTTCATGCTTTTTCTTCTGATAACCACATTTCTTAACTGTTCTTGCCTATAGAACTTCTCCATAGCCTCCTACAATTTTTCCTCCTCATTTTTTCCCCATGAAATATACTGTACATGCCTGACAACAGCGAATCAAGAAATTTGAACTCTCCCTTAGATGAGTATTTATTACTAACTCTCACTAAAATGCGAGCATGTTTTACTGCTTTCAAAACCTCTCCAAACAGGCTACCGCATGAGTTCATCTGGTCTCTCTGACTATTATCATTTTATTTTATTCAGTTTGAAGGACAAGACCTGGACAGTACTCTAACCAAGAACCAGCTAGTCATTGCAGGGCTCTGCTTCTACTGGTGAACTCCAAGCTACTAATGGCAGTGATACTAACAGTCTCCCGTACCGTTTCACTTGAGCTTCTCTGTGTGTACTATGTACTATATTGGAGTGTTTTCTGCTACTTCAGACTATATGTTACGTCACGTATCTATTGTACAATGAATACTATCGTAAACACTATATGCAAAGGCATCCATACATTCTTTACTATTATGTGGACAGATAGTATCAGAACTTTTGAGAGGTTGCTGCTTCCCAAGCCAGTTCGCGAAAGCTAGGAAATGTATAACAAGCTCATACTGAAAATAGGATAAGAAGAATGTAAAAATGCAATAGTGGGTAGGATCGAGGAACATCAACACTCAAACCAGCAGTTGGTTGCTTAGGATCATAGCTAACGACTTTTTGTCCATAGAGTCGAACAGGGAAAAGTCTCAAAAGTGAGATTGTTTGATCCCACGAGTACTCTGACGTGCGTTGTTTGTCAAATGCGCCTCCTTATTTTGGAGGTAGAAAAACGTTTTTGAGATTTTAATCATCCATCTAAACTACGTACAACATGTATCACCGATAGACTGCCATTATTTCCCAAGCACTAACTTTGATAACTGTCAAAAGGACCGCAGCTGTTTCAATCTCAGGTCAGCCCAGTGCTCCGCCAGCCAGTACAGCTCCACCGTTCGAACCCGTTCACAAGTCAAAGCCAACAGCCGCGGCCAGTGCTGATGCATCCACTCCAATTCTTCGATGCCTTGCTCATACGGCGCCTTGCCTAGGTCCAAATGCCATAACTGTTTCAAATTCATTAACTGCTCAAGCCCAGTCTCTCGTCGCATCAAGAGACATTGAATCTGACCAATGAACCTAAGACGTGAGGAGTTCTCATGTCCTAGCCTCAGTTCACGTAAGTTGACCAGGGCACCTACACGGCCAAGAAATGCACGTTCCAATGCGATTGTTCTGTGAGTTTGCTTAGGCCGCGGAGCCAACGTCGGCCACAATGTTGATGATCTAGACAGTGATGAGGAAGATCCGCATCCCGTGCTGCCACCATCACTACCTTCTCCGTCGTCTTGCATGGCCACTACAAGATGAAGAACCTCCAGCTGCGTGCATACCCAGGCTTCAGCAGTAAGATCTTCAGTCAGCATGTTCCAGGTGTCTTCGAGTATGAATGTCTTCAAGTTGATGCACGCTCTAAAGATTGGTGCTATTGATACATCCCATTCGATCATTGCAAGTCTAAGACTGACAAGGTTCGTTCCGAGGCAGGTAGAGCCAATGTCCACGTTTAGATCAAGAGGTGATTGGTGTTCCTGCTCCTCTTTTGCCGCAATTGCATCGACTACAGTTTGCGACATCATATGATCAGCGTTTACGATGAGATGCTGAATCCATTTTCCCTTCTCGTTATCGATTGTTGGTGGAGCCAAACTCTCCAGGAGAATTCCTAAAGGCTCATCTTCGCCTGACCATTTTTCACCTAGCGACAGCGTACGCAAGCAAGGCATGTAGTCCTTGATGATTTGAGCAACCGTGCGTAGAAGAGTATCTCTTTCGCTACTGTCATTAAGATTGCTGTTTGGCAAGTCAGGATTCAGGGTGAGTATCTCGAGGTTAGGACAGCGACGGAGGAGTTCGAGAGTATGTGGCGTCAAGCGAGAATCATCAAGAGTCAACTCTTTAAGGTGTTGAAGGACAGGGCGAGGCGTATTTGGTGTAATGTCGAGGTCAGGTACCAAGTCTTTATAAGAGTGCCATCCCTTCAGTGATAAGCGCTCCAGCTTATCCAAGCTGGCTAGCACCTGTAACAGCGGCATGACATTGAGCAATGGTGATTCGTACTCGAAGCGGATGTGAAGACTTTGGAGGTTTGGTAGCGCACGTAACATGATGTAACGCTGTTCAGCTGTTCCATATACGTCCATCGGCCATTGAAGCTGGGTAATATAGTGTGCGTTATTGTGGCACAGTTGTGTAAACTGTGCCCAATGCTCATCTCTGGTTGCTGCAACCTCGAGTTCCACAAGCTGATTCCTGCACCCATCGACCAACACCTGGATCAAGTGTGAGAGATCCTCTACCATGTAGTACTGATAGGGAAAATGGACGGATCGGATATGGCGAAGATTTTGGCGGAGGTTGGTAACAACGGGACAGCTGTCGTCAAAACGCTCGTAGACATGCTCGTAGACATGCTCGTCTGACTCGCGCCAATTAATTGTATAGTGACGCCATAGAGCAGGTTTGAAGTCCTGGTACCATGCTTTGCAGACACGACACGCATTCAGCAAATCATTGCGATCGAGATGGCGCGATAATAGGGTGCGCAATTCTGGCATGTCCATGCAACGTGCCATGAATGATTTGTTCTGTGGAATGTTTGTCATGATAATGTAGGAATGGAGATGAGTCTTTTGGATTTAGTGGGGTGTGATGGGATGGCCCTTGATAAAATTTATATCAGTATCATGCGTAAGTGGTCCTAGCACAAGTGCGTGACAAGAGTGATAGTACCAGGGGGAAAGTGTCTCAAATTTCTCACGATAGATGGTTTTCACCCCACAGCTTTCGCAATATCAAGAAGTCCATCTTTCCAGGGCCTGAAAATGCGTTTTTTCATAAGCCATCGTCTTGCTTCAGGAATTGAAAAATTAGGAACTCATGTTGTGTTTGTAGAAATGCAAGTACAATGGACGTTTTTAATGCTCGTTCCCTTTCTAAAACAACCAGATATCAGTCTTTTTTTTGAATGCGTTATCTTTCAGCCCTTTAGACCGACAACGACAGTAGCATTACAAAACAACGAGAATGCGATGATATGCATAACATGACAAAAGTGTGTCAAAAAAGAAAAAGAACATAAAGAAAAAAATGCTTGAGGGGGGAATGGATGGGAAAAAAATGGAATACAATAAAACAAAATTAGTCTTCCAAGAAGAAGTACTGGCCAGTGGCCTTCTGTTCCTTGTCCTTGATCGAGTCGTGCTTGTTGATACGAGGACGGTAGTTGGTAGGATCACGACGGAAGGTGATCTCCAGCGACGACAAGAACTTGTTCATACCGGTCAGCAAGCTCTGGGGAGCGCCAGCTGTAGCCTCCACCGAGGGCTTACCCGTGTACACGACGACACGGTCAGCCAAGTATGTAGCCATAATAAAGTCGTGCTCGACAATGAATGCTGTCTTCTTGGCGTGGAGGATGAAACGCTTGATGACCTTGGCAGCAATGATACGCTGCTCGGAGTCGAGATATGCAGAGGGCTCGTCGATCAGGTAAATATCGGCAGGCATACCGAGAGCCAGGACAATAGCGACACGCTGCAATTCACCTCCGGACAAGTGACCAACTTCCTGATCAATGATGGCTTCGATTTGCAGGGGCTTGAGGACGTCGGTGTTGAACTGAGGATGCATGAAGGCAGCCTTGATCTTCTTAAGGAAGAGCATGCGGACAGTACCCTGGAACTTGGGTGCAATCTTCTGGGGCTTGTACGAGACGTTGAGCTCGGGAACATACTGATCGCCATCGGGCTTGAGAACACCAGCCAAGAGACGGATGAAGGTGGTCTTACCCGTACCGTTCTCTCCCAACATGACAATAATCTCCGAGTCTGTGAACTGACCAGCTTCAACGTGCAGCTTGAAGTCACCCATCGTCTTGGTCATTGCAGGGTACTTGTACCGGCGGTTGTGCTCGTTGTTCTGGATCTCATCGGCGGTCTCGGCCAAACGGAAAGTGAGCGATTCCTCACGGAAACGCAAGTTCTCAGTGGGGATCATACCATCCAAGAAAACGTTGATACCTTCACGGACCGAGAATGGGAGCGTGACGACACCATAGACCGAGGGAAGACCGTACAACACGCACACAAAGTCAGAAAGGTAATCCAGCACCGACAAGTCGTGCTCGACAACAATGACGTAGCAAGAAGGATGCAACAGAGAGCGGATCACACGAGCAGCATTCAAACGTTGCTTGACATCCAGATACGACGAAGGCTCATCAAACATGTAGCTATTTTTTTTGTTTTGGTACAAGATATAACAAAATGGTATTAGTCCCATGTGCAAAGTACTATCATCCTCTGTGCCGCGTAGCAAAAAAGTGAAATCGAAGTGTATCACATACATATCAGAGCGCTGAACGCAGACAACAGAAATGGCAAAACGCTGCAGCTCTCCTCCAGAAAGTTGGCCGACCTCACGCTGCAGAATGTCCTTCAAGTCTAAGGTGTCATTTGTATACGTGAAAAATAGGTGTTAGTTTAGATGAAGTAACAGTGGCATCATCACATTTAGCAAAAACGATCATCCAACCTACCGAGATCATCGATCATGCGCTGGCGGTTGTTAAGCTCAAGCTTGGCGTCCAAGAGATCAGTGACCTTGCCCGAGACAGCCTTGGGCAAGTGGTCGACGTACTGAGGCTTGATAATAGCCTTGAGGTTGTCCTCGAGAATCTTGGTGAAGAAGTTCTGCAGCTCAGATCCACGGAAGTATTTCAGGATCTCCTGCCAGTCAGGAGCGTCATCGAAGCGACCCAGGTTGGGCTTGAGCTTGCCAGCAAGGATCTTAAGGGCAGTCGACTTGCCAATACCGTTGGTGCCAACAAGACCGAGGACTTGGCCAGGGCGAGGGACTGGCAGACGGTGGAGCTTAAACGAGTTGGCCGAGTAACGGTGGGTGACCTGCGACTCGAGGTTGGTTGGCAGGTTGATGACGTGGATGGCGCCAAAGGGGCAACGCTTGACACAGATACCACAACCAATGCAGAGCTCCTCTGAGATGAAGGCGATCTTTGAGTTGGGGTTGACCTCGATACAAAGCTTGCCTGGATAAATAATAATAAAATAGTCCAAGCACCGAGGTTCGGAGAAATCGACAAGTCCGAGAGTTTGAAGTGAAAAACACATACGCAAAAAACAAACACGTTGTTAGTGATGCTTTTTTCAACCGGTAAAACAGCTCCATAAGCAAACTAAGAGAGAGAGGTTTGCAGAGTATCCAGCGACCAATGCCTGTCAAAAGCGTTTAGCTTCCATGCCAGCTGGAGGGTATGCTGAATGAAAGAGATCCTGAGCACTTTTAAATAAGAGTGTGGGAGGTGTACGCACCCATTTTGACGACAGGGCAAGACTTCTTGCACTCCTGTCTACATTTCTTGGGCTTGCACTTGTCCGAGTTGACAATGGCAATACGAGTGAGCTGATCAGACATTGTGGACAGCGGAGACGAGGAGTGGGAGGAAGGGGAGGATGGAGCGAAGGGGAGAGGGGTGGGGTCGAGGTGGATGTGTCTGTTGAGTATGAGAGCACTTTTTTTTTTTGTTGACGGTATTGCGTCGCAGTCACGAATTTGCGCTGAGAACAATTTTAATAGTAAGAAATCACTCCCTCTCTTCCTATGCTAATCTAACACACACACTCCAGTCACTCTAGTCTAACTACGAGTACAGCATAAAAGAAGCTTTGCTCTCAGCGGCGTCGACGTGGTGGAGATGGCGATCGTGAGAATGAGCGTCCTCGACGAGTAGGTCCGCCAGCACCTCGACCATACGGACTCCTGCTCCGCGACCGGCTTGGTCCACCGCCACCTCCTCGACGGGGTGGTGGCGATCGGCTCCTTGAGATACTACGTCCACGACTACGGCTTCGGCTGAAGCTACGCGAGCGGCTCCTGCCTCTGCCTCGACTCCGACTTCTGCTCCATCCTGGTCGCCGTCCACCAGCACCCCCTGCTCCTCCTCGGCCAGATCCTCCACCAGCGGGGCCACGACCACGACTGCGGCTCCTGCTCCGAGAGATACTCCTGCTTGGTGTTCGTCTACCTCCTCGCATATGATGTCCACGTCCACCAGGTCCTCCACGAACTGGGCTCCGGCTCAGTGAACGTCCACGGCTACGCGAACGGTATGGGCTGAACGACCGCGAGCGACGACGGCGTACAGGCGATCGAGACCGTGACATCCGACGTGAGCCGCCCATACCACCGCCACCACCACGGCGCGGTGGAGGTGAGCGTGAGCGCGAGCGAGAGCGTCCTCGTCCATATGCTGCCCTGTCGCTACCTCGTGCTGGTCCAAGTGGTATATTGTTGATGCCACCACGCATGCCCCGTGGTGGAGAAAATCCTCTGCGGCGTGGTGGAGAGTAGTAGTCGTTGCGGCGTCGAGGTGGGCTGCGTTGCCGAGTGGGTGGTTGGCGTTGACGTGGTGGGGGTGCATCCACGGGCGGTTTGTAACGCTTGGTAGCAAATGCGACGTCAAGGATTTCGCCATCTAGTTGACCCTATTTTTTCAAACAATACAACAAAAGGTAGAAAGAAACGAATCCGCATCAGTAATGTTGGATAGGTGGGTGTCCATGTGGATTCCTGAATTCCAGAGAAATAATTCACTCAGTCCTGGTCCAAAAGAAAGTAGATCACGTACTCCGTTGAATGCTTCGATCGCCTTCTCTGCTTCTTCCTTTGTTTCATATTCGACTTCTGCAAAACCTAGATTGATTTTCACTTTTTGAGAGAAAAACAGAAGCAAGTCAGCAAAAAAAAAAAAAAAATGATAATGCCATACTGGTCTCTTCAAATAGACATACGACCAATCTCTCAACAGAAGTGTATTGACTTACATCGCTTATCAATCGGAAAGTTAATGGACTTGATACTGCCATACATGCCAAAAATCTCCTTAATATGTGCCTCTGTAACATTCTTGGTGAGCTTGGCAACCTTGATCGTGTTGGCCAATCCTGGATCTGCTGGGCTAGGTGAGCGTCGAGCAGGAGAGCGAGAGCGAGAACGAGAACGGGAGCGACTGAATGATCGATCACGCATGGGGCTGCGCGAGCGAGAATAACGTGGGGCTCCTCTACTACGTCTAGGTGATGCTGAGGGTGTACGTGACATTGAGCGACCACGCGAGCGCGAGCGAGGTGAACGAGTGAAAGAGCGCGATCTTGTACGGGAGCGAGAACGAGGAGTCATTGAGCGGCCTCGTGATCTAGACCGCGACCTGGTCCTCGATCTGGATCTAGAGCGTGAACGTGGTGGGGCTGAGCGGGAACGAGAACGCGAGCGGGATGGCGAACGTGTGCGAGAGCGCGAACGCATGGGTGATCTAGGGCGAGAGCCTGAGCGAGAGCGAGAACGAGATCGCGAACGCATTCTCTTGTCCTCGTTGTCACCACTGCTTTTCTTGACGTCCATGTCGTTGGCAAGTAATGGTAGAGGTGGAGGTAGGATGACACTAATGCATGCATACAGATCAAGTGAGCAAATATCAGAAAGAGAGAACGAAGTATGAGCGACGTAACATTTTCCGGTACGTTTAATGTCCGCCTCTTTTTTTTGGGTCCTAGTGAGTGTGGGAGATACCCTTACTTCCTCTTGCCTCTAACACCATACCATTATACCATTGCCATGAAGCTCGTCAAGCAACACATTGAAAGAGACAAGAGCGGCTATGTCACGCTTATTCCCGAGGAATTTGAGGACATGTGGCATGCCTACAACCTCATTCAGAAGCACGATCAGTTACGCGCAGTGACTATTCGGTATGGTTCTCCGACAAGTAGCCTCTCCCTTCCTCATCCTATCTATCGCGAAGAGAGAAGGGAGTGACAATATGTGGATCGAGACCCAGCCCGCCTCTCGAACGCTTAAACTGTTCTTTTCTGTTAATCTTATATTTCTCACCATCACTCTGTGCCACCTATCCACAACTCGGTGAAATAGACGCATTCAGTCCGAGAGCTCAACGGGATCCGTCGAGAGTCAGAGAATCCGCTTGACCCTCAGCATCTCGATCGACAATGTCGATTTCGATACCCAGGTTGGCATGCTGCGTATCAGTGGCCGCGTCATTGTCGAGAACCCACATGTCAAGGTAAACACACACATCTCATGTTGATGAAATCAGAGACTGATCAACAGTGATAACTAACAAAACTATGGGTGTGTTCTTTGTGTCAAAACACACATAGCTTGGAACCTTCCATACAATCGAGCTGGAGTTGAACCGCCAATTCACTCTTATCAAACCAGAATGGGATGTCATTGCTCTGGAGCGTGTACAAGAGGCGTGTGACATCACCAAGAAGGCCGACGTTGCCGCAGTCGTCTGTCAGGAAGGCTTAGCAAATATTTGTCTGGTGACATCTAGTATGACAATTATCCGCCAGCACATCGACTGTCCAGTCCCTCGGAAACGCAAAGGATCCGTCACCAATTATGAAAAGGGCATGAAGCGCTTCTTTGAGCAAATTTACCAGGCTGTTGTTCGCCATATCGACTTTGACATTGTAAAGTGCGTCATCATCGGATCTCCGGGTTTTGTGAGGGAGCAAGTCTACGAATTTATCTTTGCTGAGGCTGTTCGTACGGATAACAAGGTCCTTCTGCAGAACAAGAGCAAGTTTATTCTGGTGCACACATCCACGGGACACAAGCAGGCTCTGCAGGAAGTCATGAATGATCCCGCCATCAAGATTAAGCTGGCAGACACGAAGGCGGCTCAGGAGGTTCAAGCCCTTGACCAGTTTTATGAAATGATGAATATGGATCCCGATCGAGCATTCTATGGATTCAAGGACGTATCCAAGGCAGCAGAACGAGGTGCTATCGGTACTCTGCTTGTGACCGACGAGCTCTTCCGCTCAGCAGACATTGCAAAGCGGAGACAGTATATTGAACTGGTTGAAAATGCTCGAGCCACTGGTGCCAAGGTGTTTGTCTTTTCAAGCTTACACGTGTCAGGAGAGAGTATGTTTTACAAAGGACAAGGACGATGACTGCCTGTGTATATCATTCTATTCTGAGGTATTGATCCATTTCTAACAACACCACGTCTTTTCATTTCTCGTGGCCATTTTTTTATATATAGATTTGAACCAGCTCACAGGCGTGGCGGCAATATTAAACTTTCCTCTGCCGGATATCGATGAAGACGAGGAGGAGGATCACGCACACGACGAAGAGGACGACGGCATACAACCCAACCAAAACCACGCCTCGGATTTAGCATTGTAACAGTATTCAAATAGTTTAGCAGCATTTTCACGAACCAATTGATCAAGGAAATAATGTAATAGAAGACATGTCCGACTGCCCGTGGCTCACGCCCCGTAGGAGGGGGGGAGTTTTCTTGGAAAATGACATTATATTTGAAGGATACCTATTAAGTTCAGTATTGTCTTGTTGAAAGAGAGTTGGATGTAACTTTCTCAATTGTGCAGAAGGTGGGATAAAATATTTAATGAGATACAAGTTCGGCTGCCCGTGTCTCACGCCCTGGGGGGGGGGTTTTCTGTAAATTTCTTTTTATTGAAGGACAACTATCTAATGAAGTATTGTCTTGTAGACAATATTGCGTGTGAACACACCTGGTATGTGTGGTAGAAGGCCATTCTGGACAGAGACCTTCAGATTGGCAGGGTTAGAGCATCTGGAGAATAACATATACAACTGGCTGTGAGTAAAGACGGGGGGGACACAGGGGGTAGAGGCCTACATGAACGAGTGTATGACCTTGTGTAACAAAACATACATGTATTGCTTCGTTTGAAGTGGAAAACGAAGCTGCAAAAAGTTTTGGAGGGCAACATGAGAGGAAAAGTTCGCTCTGTTTTTTTTTATTGTGGGCCTGAGGTGGTCGAATGGGATGTGCTTAATAATGCTCGGATCTGTTCAGGCGACCAATTTGCCAGCTGCTCGATACGTCGACCAACGACTAGCCATTTCCACTTGTCACCCAGAGACAGACCATGTCGCTCTACTTGCTGGATGATCCATAGCGCCTCACGACAACGTCGGTCCATGTCCTGCTTCGCCGCAGATTGGTGATGATGATCCTCATGTAAGAGATGATCCAGGATACGTCGAAGTAGACCATGACGCCCCTTACCATCATTCGACTCTGCCACTTCGACCGTGAATGCATTTTGCCATGGTCCACTGCTCTTGGGAGTGCCTTGAATCCACGCCGCAAGTTCTTCCATATCGATTTGGTCCAGAGTCATCCACGACGAACTTGCAAACACATCACGAACATACTTCTCTTGAAGCGACTTGCCGCCTCTCCGACGTTTCGTCCATGGCGCTTTTCCCTTGCCAGTCATGGGTCCAAGAACGTCATGAGCGTCCAAGTAACTGACTGTGGCCCACAGCTCTCGGAGAACCTGTGTTACAAGGCTACTATCGGACGCTGAAGCTGAGAGGCTCCGAGTACTCCTGCGAGTAGTAGTAGTAGTGGTAACACCGATCGTTGATTCTCTGTCCATATTTCCCTCCAAGAGGCTCAAATCCTGCTGCGCCTGCTGTTGCTGATCTGGGCTATGCTTGTATCGGGCCTGCAAATTCGTAGATCGTCTAGTTTGACGCCCGCGCCTGTCCTGCTCGCGATCCAACCATGCTTGCTCCTTCATCGCACAGACCAGTAAGCCTTTCCATGCCCTAGCATCCGGTACATATCGTGCATACGATCTCATAGAGCGTAAAAGATCAAGTCCCGCAAGGGTGCGATGTTGTTTGAGGTAGGCTCCAAGGACAAGGTAGTATGTTCCTTTATCTGGAACAAAACCGGCATTTGTCATGTATCGAAGAATCTGCTCTGCCGAGTCCACATCTCGCCGCTTGGTATGATAGTTTATCAAGGTGGAAAGAGTCACTTGGTCAAGGCCATGGAGCAAGCTAGGTGACAGTCTTAATTCACCCAATGGTGCAACTGGGCGGGATGTAGTAGGCGACGACGAGGAGGACGTTGCAACGTTCATATCCACAGAGGTGTCATCATCTTCTTGCTTCCTAGCCACCCGGACCATCCGCTGAATAAAGTCATGGATCTTCTCCGGAGAAGCCTCCATCTTCACCAAAGTGTTGAGGGCAATGTTGTGCATGTAAAGGCCAGTGTCAATCCCACTCTGCTCGGCTTTGCGGATGATCTGATCCATCGCCCGCAAATTCTGGCGCTTTGCAAACGCATTGGCAAGGATAGTGTACACCACCTCGTTTGGTTCGATCCCTAGCTTTGACATGTCAGCCAAGAGGTCCAGAATGGCCTCAGTATTGCCACGCCGCGAGTAGGCGTCCAAGAGGATGGAGAAAATGTGAATGTTGGGCCGGAAACGAGACTCTTTTGATTCGTCGGCGTTTGATTCCACATGAGCTGATTGAGGTGTGTCGCCGTGGGATAAAACTCTCACCATTTGGTGGACAAAGTTCTTCATCCTGTCAAGTCCTGTCAACGAGGCCTCCGCGCCAACAGAATTAGAGTCCTTGGTGGCAAAATTGTTTGGATCTGCACTTGACCACCCACCGCTGCTCCAAGCTCTGGTCGGACACACATTGTCTGCATGACGTTCTTCTTGTTCACGAATGACTTGGAACAGAATTCTCCAGCCTTCTTCAAGTGCCGACGAGACATTGTGTGATGGGGTAGATGATGTTGATGATAATGACAATGCGTGAGCATGATCCTCAAGGTATCGTGTGTGAAGCATGTGCTGGATTGCAAGTCGGCGACCAACGTGGCGTGCTTGTCCATCACCTCCCCCAACAAGCCGGCCATTCCGGATAGTGGGCTCCAGATCCACTAGTTCTTTCAAGAAGGCGCTATAAAAGAACTTGTTTGGCTGCAGCTCATATTTCCGCATCCTATCCACTTGTTTCCGTACGTTGACAAAATCTCCATGTGTAATCCAGGCGCGAATGAGGCAAGACAA
Source organism: Actinomortierella wolfii (assembly GCA_016098105.1). NCBI lineage: Eukaryota > Fungi > Mortierellomycota > Mortierellomycetes > Mortierellales > Mortierellaceae > Actinomortierella > Actinomortierella wolfii. Next base: position 18,794 of record JAAAIY010000163.1, read on the forward strand.
CATGGCTGTATCGAGAAATCGAGAGGAATGCACACGTGTACGTTGTTGTTCACGAGAACTTAGCTCCCGCCGCCTCCTTTCTCTCGAAAGATGCTGATCCACGATCCACTGTGCTTGCTCGACACGATGAAGATCCTGTTCTTGCGTTAGATAATCAACCAACTGACCGAGTTCTTTGGTCGAAGGAAAGTGGTGTTGCTTCTTGTCCGTATGACTGACAGAGGATCCCATAAGGTCATATGCGCTAAGGTGGAGTGCAACCGCCATATCAAATTCGCCTTCTACAAGGAGAGACTGCAAAGCAACACTGTAGGCTGTGGAGGTAGGTAGCAAGCTCTTGTTCGGAGTATCCAGAAATCGAAGCATGGGGCCAGCACGAGGCGACCATTCAGCCATAGCTGTGAGCCACTCTGAAAAAAAGTTTGACGAGCCAACTAAAGGAGAAGCACTCCTCGTAGGAGAAGCAACACTCATTTCTTTTGGTTGCAGAGTAGCGATAGCACACATCCTAGCTAACGTGGGCTCGATGGTGTTGGCGAGAAATGATTGGACTTGAGGTGAACTGGAAACATGTGAGCGCTGCTGGTGTTGGTGTTGTTGGTACTTCACTTGGTCTGCGGCATGTGTTATACGTGCTGTCTTCCAACGGCGTACAGCAGACTCTATCCGGGATAACAAAGCGTCATCATAGGCACATGCAGCTCGAAACTTGAGTTCAAGAGCATGAGAGACTAGACCATGATGCTGCAGTCGAGTCGCAATCTGAAAAACGATTCCTTGAAGCAGCATCCTGTAGTCCTCCGTCTTGCCCAAAGGATTGGCGGCGTCAATAGGCGACATGAGGTTTTGAATAACCTTGCTCAGCAAAGAGGGTGCATCTGTCGTGGAGTGATCTTGCAAAAAGTCTACAAGAGAATCCTTGTATATGTCCTCGTTGTTGTCTCTGAAGCCCCTCATCAAGTCATCCTGAGTGACTCCTGTCGCACGAACCACGTCCCCAATGACCATTTCTGACGAAAGCATGCCAACCATAGCCATCTCACGCCACAGTGCCAACTCGGGGGATTCCATCGCCATGTCAGGCCTTGTACGAACATTACGAGGCTTGAGTGACCGTTGAGTAAGGATCGCTTCCGTCCATGAACACAGAAGATCCATCTTTTTGTCCGCTTGAATGTTTCCATACAAAAACGACTTTGAAACAAATCGCTCCTTGTCTAGCTGGTGGATGCGCAACAGCTCTGAGAGTGGTCGTTGATGATGCCGTGCAAGCTCAAAACAATTGGTTACCGATTCTGGGCTAAACAACCGAACTGCTGTCTTGAATCCTCCAGCGGCGTCAGGATGATTGCCTATGCCAGTTAAGGGCATGTAGGACTTGTTGAGCATCCTGTAAACATCCAGAACAAGATCCTCGCGACCGACATCCACGAATCGCTGACGGAGCGTTGTGCGTTGCTGTTCTGTCACGACTTGCTGACGCCAGTCCACAGCATCAATCTTGTCCCATAGCCATATCCAGGCCATAGCCCGCTCTGCCTCGTGCTGTGAAAAGAGAAAATCAAGCACATGGACACGAAGGTCTTGCTGCAGTATTGTTGAAGAGCGATCGGGAAGCAGATGGAGTGCGATGGATTGGTCGATGAGTTGGATCAATGATCGCGCAGCCTGACTGTCGACATCGGATCCTAACGTATGAGCGCCCAACAGCTCAAAGGCTCGTGTAACGATAGGGTCTCCGTCTGTCTCAAAAAATAGTGAGGTGTTATGTTGGTGATTAGGGTGAAAAGTAGCTTCTAATGGCATTTTGGCATCCAACACGGTTGATGAGACGTTGAGAAGAGCGTTATGCTCCAAACTCCTGCAAGTGTCTTCCAAAGGGTGCTGTGCCATGGCCCACTGCTCAACTCTGCAGCAAAATCGAAACAACTCAAGCTCGACAGCGCGGAATTCCAAAGTAAATGGTCTGCACTTTTGTTGTCGGATAGAAACCTCAAGCTCCTTGCACACCTGGAGAGCAGCTGGAAAATCTTTGGTATTGTAATGATCTAACGCTTGCCGTACTGTCTCCTTTAGACTCGCCCGCAACTTGTTGGGAGACCCATCATTGACGCCATGAACCGAAGCGACATATAAAGGGTTGTCCTGTATAACGTCATGCTGGTGCCGTTGACGCCGCAGAGAATGAGAGTGAATGGCTCTCATGTGGAAATTGGGATGGTGCTGTGTAGCTGAAGATTGATGGACCCGTTGACTGCGCGCCTTTTCACAGTTCCGACATAGCTCTCCATCTGAGATCAGTGGTATTTTAGATGGGCGGGATGGGTGTCCGTTATGCAAGGTATGTGGTGCATGTCGAGCGGTGACCGTATGTAGATGCCGTTTCTCCAGAATAGATCGAAAGACATTGTGTAGACTTGTGAAGAGACTGCCTTCTGGGGAATCTGAAGAATGGTAGAAAGAAGGCGCGCCTTTGCGTATGTAGCCTTGCCCTCGCCGACGCCGTCCTGGTGCGCGAAAGGAAGATCGAGAGGTGATGTGGTGTGATAATGGTATAAATGTATGTGATGAAGGGCTGGATGACCATGATAGAACGTTGTCTGATCGAAGGCATGGTGTGTTAATTAGTGCTCGACGAACAGCCGTCGAAGGTATGATCCGAGCCAAAGCGGGCATCACTGATGACGATTCGGTTTGTCGCTAATCCGTGTCCTTGGACGAAATCGATTACCTGTAGGTGTATGGGGCCAGAAGGGGCTAGTTAATACGATGATGGCACAGACTGCGTTGAAAGTGGACAAGCAAGACTTTTGCGGGAAAGAGGCACTCACCAAGGACAGGATGGAGACAGAAGAGTTGATCGGATCAAACGTTGATGTGATAGCGACAGAGGGTAAATTATGGGTGGATCAACATATCAAAGCTATCAACCATGAAAAGAGGAAGGTCAGTCGGTCAGTCACCGTGCACGAGCTACTGAATATGGATCGGGGCGCGCATGCTTCCGTTGCTGGCATGTACCTGAACGGAACGTACCTAGTGACCTTGGGAGGTGTTTTTTGTTTCTTTGCTCTGGGGTACAAAGTGGAGGCAGTAAGGTGTGAAAAGTGTAAGGTAGGGACAATGGGATTCGGTGAAGATGAGTGAGGATGGCAAGGGGTAAAAGAGATTCCGAAGATAGCAGTGTAATGGTTGGCCACCGATGAACAATTGTACAGAGACGAAAAGACCGAGACGGTCGTGGAGGGTTCGGACAAACGACTCACGACTGTCATTTTTTTCAGTTGCTTTCTGGTTTGCTTTTTTGTGCAAGTGAATGTCCGACCAACTCTCGGAGTTGTGGCTTGGTGTTTTGATTCCTAAAATCCTGGAGAGTGTGCAGCCAAAGGGGGGCATCACGAATATCTCGCGTGCTGAGATTCTCTTTGCGTGTTTGCCAGCTGCCTACAAGGCTATCACATCCTCTCCATTCAACGACAAACGACTACTTTGCTGAGAATAGAAGACCTCTTCACCTGCTCTTAGCACGACGATGCTTGCTAATTTCTGCACGTGCCGCTGCACAAACGCCCTACAAAAATAGGCAAAGGGAAGGGCATATCGAGAGTAAAGAGCAAGAGAAAGAGAGACATGTACTCATGTAAATGAAGACCGAGTTAAATACAAAAGTGAAATACATTAAAGGGGGAGGGTGAAGGTCACGACGTCAATGACCATGAGGATTCTCTATGGCTTTTCTAGGCTTGAGGAGTGAGTGTGAGACAAACACAGTAGCCTCCCCAGAAAATTTGGATTACCCTCTTGAGGGTCGTTCACAAGAACGTGAAAAATGTGTACTCAAAAAATAAAAAGAAAACAAAAGTAAATAAGTGTTTGTTTGTATGAATTGAGAATGCTTCAGTCAAAGCATCTGTTCCACTTCATCGTCTCTCTGGTGGAAGATTTATTACAGTGCAAAGCTGCTGCCCGAAATATTCAAAGAAAAAAAAGATAAATAGCAGCATTAGCACATGCTTTTCAAAGGAAATGCATTTTAAAAAGACCAACATGAAGTTAACCCACTCCCCCCGCCAGAGAAGATCCTACCAGTTGTACTTTAAAGCTGAGACTTGGCAGGTCGCAATGGATAGGAATTTCCTTCAGTGAGCAGAGTGTCTCATCCGTGCACACTCTTGATAGGTCTTCTACTATGACATGGATGATAAGACAGAGTATCCGTTTCGGAGAAAGAATAAGGTAAAGGTGCACGTGCGAGAGAAGAAAAGGAATCCAAGAAGCATGCGCCAGAGGGTGGGCCAGGTCTCAAAAGGCTGGAGAAACAACTTAAGAGCACAAAAGTTCTGGGGGAGGAGGGAAACGAAGTAACGCATGCACAGGTGAGCGTTCTGACCCTTCCTCACTGAGGCTCTCAGCCTCGTACACATATACTACCTTTCACACTCTATATGTTTGTCACTCGAAGCATTGCCATCACAAGGCAACAATTCAAAAAGCAGAGAACAGGCCCTTTGCAATAGTGTGCGACGTCGGCCTTTTTTACTTCAACCTTGATCTGTGTTCGTTACTTTTGACACCCCATGTGAGTGAGTGACCTTCCCACCGTGTGTCATACTTGTGGAGAGGAGCTGCATGAGATAATTATGAGGGTGAAAAAGATCCAGCTATAAACAATCAACGGTGCAAAAGGTTCGTTGAATGTGCACATGCATATACGCACATGCGCGCAGACAGAAAGTAACGCTAGTCTCCTTGATAAAAATACCAACTTGAGGGGGAGGCTTTTTCGTGCAGTGATGGAGAGGTAGACTTGCACTCTGTCACAATAGTGAAAAAAGCTCCGTTACAGTAGCGATTGGAGAGGAACAAGGGGAAATAGGAAGTGGGTACATTTGAGGCGTATATGGGGCGTGTGGAAAGTAGGAGACATGAACCTTAACCAAACTATATTATCGAGAAAGATGTTTATTTATTGACGGACCTGAATGGTTGTGGGTAGAGCAGTTGAGAGAAATGCGCTGTTGAAAATGGGTTGAAGGGACTGAAATCAACCACAACAACGGGGAGGCGGAGGACGGCAAAGGGGGAGGGGAGCCGTGTACGGTGTCGTACTAAACAGAGGGGTGTTTGGTAGGAGGGGGGTTGCCTGCTCTATCTCCGTGTCTTTCTCAAAAAGACGTGGAAGAGTGTGTGTCATGTCACTTTACATTTGTTTTCATCTCCTCTTAGCCCTTGCCCTTCACAACAAAGGCAAACTCACGCTTTTCATTTCTCTCTTTGTTTTTTTTTCTTCTTCCATTCGCGCTTCTCTACCTTCTTTCACCCAACCCTTCTCTTTTGCTCCTGCCCACCTTCACCAACACCCCTTCCTTCGGACGAAGAGAATCCTCCTTCTTCTGGTGAGTTCCCAAAGACCTGGCAACTCCCCCAGATAGGCGATCGCAAGGTTTTCTTTAATAGCTGGAAATATATCTAACCTGCGATTATCACTCCTCTCGGTACCTGAATTTCTCCAACTTTTATTGCTCTTTTTCATCAAACTCCACAACAACCACAGGGGGGCCTTGACCAACGGCTTTGCAACCACCTCACCCACACCCCCTTTCCTATCCTATCTCTCTCTCTCCACTTCTACTTGCCCCACAACGCCAAATTCGCCATCATCCTAGCATTTCATTCTCCCACTGTCACTTTCTCCATCCCATTGTCGACGCATTCGCAACTTTGTTCTTTGACAGTGACCCGAGGGACAAGGTGAAACAGAGCCTGTCATAAGCACCAGTCAGTAACCAGAAACCTCCCCTCCCTCTAATGGCGACCACCGCAGCGATCCCTCCACCTCGCCCTGAACGCGGGTACCCAATGCCATCAGCATTAGGCCCCCAAGCATCATCCAGTCGCGATGATCTCCCCACAGTCCGCCCAGCACCACCCACCAACACTCTCGCCAGCACACCACGCGCAACTCGAGGACGGCCACCACCTCCTTTGATGGGCTCGGCCTTGGTGCTCCTGAACGACTCTGCTATCCACTGTTTTGGTGGACGCCTAGAAAACCGGCGCCTGACGAATTGCCACTATGTCCTCGATGTCGAGCGCGGCAGCTGGGAGGCCATCCACCCCGCCGAGGAGGAAGAAGGTGCCAATCCAACGGATATGAACTCTTCATTTCACAACAACCCCAAGAATATGTTATCGCTCTCGCTAACCACAGACCCCGTCGGCCCCAACACGGGCTCCTTGTCTGGGATGCTGTCGGTTCAGCCTCAGCCACGCTACTTCCACACCCTCAACTCATTTGGTACAATTCTTATTCTCTTTGGAGGCATGGCCAAGGCAAACCCAGATGATCCGGATACAGCCAACAACCTCGTAGCGCTTGACGACCTGCATGTCTTTGACACCATTACCCAGACGTGGCAACAGAAACACCCACCGCTGAACGAGCACACACCCCGCGCACGCTGGGCCCATCTTTCAACCATCCTCGACCACTACCTCATTATTATTGGCGGCACGGATACCAACAAAGCTTACGTTGAGGATGCATGTGTGCTAGATCTGCATACATGGGAATGGGTTGCATCGGTGCAGCAGATTGGCCAGTGCGGCTCTTACCGCACCATTGCCGCCACGGGACCTTCCAACCAGGCAGCCCAGACAACCGCGCCAACCTCTCCGTCTTTTCCCTCGGCTTGTGCAGCCATGCCACAAACATCGTCCTCGCTGTCATGGCCAACAACAGATTCGGGCGGTGCCGAGCCAATAGCGAGTCTCTCCATGGTGCTCAGCAGAAGTCTCTCTAAGGCGATCAAACTGCATGAGAGCCTCAAACAAGAGGTGGATGATGATGAAGAGATTGACCCTTACCCTAAACAGCAACAACTACAGCAGCAACAGCAGCAAAACGCCAATGGCAAGAAGTCCGGCGAGCGATTGTTGAGTGGTGATCTGACACCGGCCTTCAAGCCTGGGTCCGACATCCCATCTATCTACGTGTACTCAAACCACACGTTCCGCAATCTTCAGCGGGAACTTAAAATCATCTCACCTCATTATACCCACACCAGTAGCAGACAGGACGGTGGCAGTGGCAGGAATAGTCGCAGCAGTAATAATAGTCATTCAGAAGGCACTCTAGGATTCAATCTCATGGACAAAACGCCAACAGTGCTTGGTATGGAGGAGATCGACCTGCCTCCAGGTCTGCGGTTCCCACAGGGTCATGTGTACCAGAATCAGCTAATCCTAACGGGCACGTCCATCGAGCCAGGCAAGCCTCCAGCGTTGGCCATCTACTCTATGGATCTGACAACACTCAAGTGGACACCCATGAACACCTATACTCTACTTGAGGTGGGCTCGTGGAACCGGACGCTACTCCACCCAGCCACTGGAACTCTCTTTGTCTTTGGCAACTATGACTCTAATGCCGAGGTCGACTACTCAAATCGCATCCAACATCACAACCACCTCATGATGATTGACCTACAGGCATACGGCCTCTATGAGCGCCCCATCCCTTCTTTCCCTACGTATGCCCAGGATCTTGGCTTTGATTTGCTCAAGGATCCAAGTCTGAATGACATGGAGATTGCTTCGATGACTGGCAACCTGCACCCCGCCAACTCAACGGTCCTTGCGGCAAGATGGCCAGAATTTGCAACTCTGCTGCTCTCGCCGCCATATATCATGGATCCTTTGATCCTGGAGCTGCCTGTCCCTGATGATGTTGTTACACACTTTTTGTATTATCTCTACACTGGTGCGTTGCCTGCAGACGTGACCCCCGGAGCTGCAGACTATCTCTTGATCCTAGCACGCCGGTACGAGCTGAACGGCCTCTATGCTCTAACCATCGATATCCTTCACCAGACCGTTGACCGGAACCCGATCCGCGTCTTTGGTACAGCGCTCCTGGCAGGCGAACTTGGTCTCCAGGCGCGGGCTGTTGGATTGGCTGTGGCAACCCGTCCACCTAGGCAAGAGCGTCTCAGTTTACAACCGCTCGGTCCACCCCCACCCGTGCCACCAGCGCGTGCTCGACCTACGCCTATGGGTGAGAACGGCACTTCTATCCGTCCACCAACAACCCCTCGCCCTCCTCTGATGGGCCATTACTCGCGAGACAGTGTCAGCACCGACGGTGGTGAAAGCCTTGTCCAACAATACCAACAGGGTCCTCCCCGGCAACAACAACCTCCATCACTGCAATCCTCTCATGTCAACGGTGATCTTGTGAGCGAGCCGCTGTATCTTTCCAATGCAGATCCTCAGGCTAGGGCTCGAAAAGCCCGGGCACCGCCAGCCATTCCGGCCGCAGCTTTCCAGCACCACCATCAATATTATCAACAGCAACCACATATGAGCGTGATGAGCTCAGGCTCAAGCTATTACTCGGGTGCGTCAGGCCCGATGTCGCCAGGCTATCAGTCATCGGGTTACCACTCGCAGCAAATCTCGGCAGGGTTCATGTCTCCGATTCGCAGCGGTAGTGATGGTGCGCCAAGCATTTATGGCGACAATGAGGTGGATGAGATGGCGTCTATTCTTTCTGGTAACACGGGTCAAAGTCTTCGGACACAAGAAGCACGCCGGCGGTTGCAGATGCAGATGCAAATGGATGTCGACCAACATGCACAGCAGCAACAATATCTGCTGGAACAACACCGACTGTTTGAGCAACAGCAACAAAGGCAACAAGAACTAATTAAGCTTGAGCAGCAACGGCAGCAACAGGAACGTTACCAAGCCCGCCAGCAAAAGCTCCGCCAGCGGGAAAAGGAGCGCCTTATCCAGGAAACCAATCCCGCAGCGATGATCGGTGCTCTGGATTATCATTTCGGTGCTGCCATGGGTGGAGGCGGCGGTGGAGGCAAGAAGTCCAAACACACAACTGCACCATTGGACTGGTCAAAGGGTTCAGACCCAACCATTGAGACAACGGTGTCTGCCAAGTCAAACAGTTCCAAGGGAAGCAACAAGTCGGACGAAAAGAAGGAAAAGAGTTTACTGAAGAAACTCAAGCCTCCAAAGCCCACACAAAGTGGAGCAGACCTCATGAAGAGTGCTGGATTTTAAATTTCGGCTCTCTTACAACTCACATAACATATCATTCATTCACTTGTTTTCTGCTAATACATTTTCACATCACAAATACGTCGCACAGACACTCTTCCCGTATGTACATTACCGTTGCATGAGCTCAACTAAATTCAGTCACGATAGTTTGTGTGAAATTCACCCCAATAATGCAAAAAAAGTGGGCTGAGGATAGGATGATAGTTAGACACAAACAAGCATGTACAAAAAAAAAGAACTCTGTTATTCACATGATCCTAGCAGTGTCTATGTATCTAATGGTACACCCGAAGTCTCATTTCGTCCAATAGGTCTTCAATCCTCATCATGGCAGCGTGAACGCGGATAGAAAGGCGGAACTCAAACTCGTAGCCAGAGAAACTCATCGCCTTATCCCACATGGCCTTGGCACGCTTCCAGCGGCCATCCGCTGGCACATCCTTGTCCTGAATCCAATAGCCGTTACCTGCCTCCCAGCAAGCAAAAGGCAACACCCATTTCTCTTCCAGAATCTTGGTTGGGTTGAGCTCAACAACCCACTTGAGACATTCTTCGCCTTCCTTGTGCCGTCCAAGCTGGTACAATATCGAACCACGAATTGTCTTCAAGACAGCCAACGAGTCCAGATTGGAAGTCGTGCGGAACAATCCAATCTGCTTTTCGACCTGGCTTAGGCAGAGCTCGAGATTGGCTTTTGTCATACAACTGAATGCATTCCAGATGAGTAAAATCTCGAGTGCCGGCAGGTTGGTTTGGAAACCATTGGCCTCGAACATTTTGATCTTGCGAAGAACATAGAGCTCCACCTGAATGGTACGACCACCAAACTTGCGGTTCACCAATCCAGGAATGAGCTGATATGTTTTGAGCGCCTCTTCTCTCTCGCCCGAACTCTCAAGACATGCTGCCTTGAAATACAGGAAAAACGCCTTGGACCAGTAGTTTTCCTGTGCCAGCCTGTCAAAGTAAAACCGTGCCTTCTCCCAGTTCATCTGAATGGCATAGTTTAATCCCAACTCGTAATCACACAGACGCTGCAGCTCCAGTCCCCATTCTGGTGTGGCCTTGCTGGAGGCAAGCTCGAAAGCCTCCGTCGAAACGTCCAAGTTGCATTTCAGTCTGTTGTTTCGGCCAGAGAAATAAAGGAAGAACGCCGACTCCTTGTAGGTTTTAAGTGCATCCTCGAGACACTTGTCTGCAAGTGGGATATTGCGATCGCCTAAGACATTGGGAGCAAAGCCGGCAAGGATGGTGTAGTATGATAGAAATAGCAGAGAGCCAAGGGGTGAACGGATACCCTTGCCCTCAATGCATTTTTGTGTCAATTCGAAACCTAGAGCCTTGTCGCCAGAGTAACCGAATGTGGAGATGATGCGTAGGATCTTGGGAGGCATGGATGCCAGGACAATATTAATTGTACCCATGCTATGGCAAAGCGTAAGAAATAAAAGTGCAATATTCATTGTACGTAAGTAGGCAATAATGACTTCATCTCTCGCTTAGCGATCAGCCTAGAAAGTAGAGGATCAGTATGATCAAGGGGGTCTTACCCAAACTGAATGCCACCAAGCGTGTTTTTGTCGACCAAAGTTTCAGCTTCGGCACCCATGCTCTTGACTTCTGCCCATACATTCTCATAGGACTTGTAACCTGATGGCAACGGATATTAATCAAAACAAAGGAGCATTTTTGTTTGTACACGTGTGACATACACGTCGACCGTTACAAATTCGTCAGGATAGGGGTGTGGAGAAGAATGAAAGGGAGAGAGGGGAGAACCGTCCTAACATGCGCTAACATTTCTCAAGTACAGCACAATATTTGTTTTGTCCTCCTCGGCCAAACATACCTTTGCGGATATTTAGACCCGCCTTGAGGTAGCTCATCATGGACTCTTGGAAGAGCTGGATCAAGGCGGTAAGAAGCAGGCTCTCTGCGCGGATGACTCGTGCTCTCACTTCGCCATTGGTCATGTACTTTGGCATAGGTTCAGGGGTAGAGGCTGGCGACGATTTGCTTTTCTTGGTGCTGTTGTTGCTGCCAAAATAACTACTCCAGCCTGATGAAACGAGTTTGGAGATTGAGGTGGAGAGCGACACCGTCTTTTTGGGGGCTGCATGGATCTGTGCTGCAGAGAGCGACTCGGCGTGCTGCAGGATACGGATAGCCTCCTGGATGTCGGCCTCGTTGAATGTCATGCATGCTGATGGGTTTTTGTTGAAGAGTTTTTTTTTCCCAAAATGAAGCCCCATGAGAACGAGAGTAAGAAATATGGTCGCTCAGTTGAAACTGTTGTTGCTCCGGTAGCGCGTGAGTGTGGTCCTTCCGTCTTTAGTGATGCTTACCCTTCATGAAAGCAAGAGCGCCGGAGCCAAGAGTGTACACCGGATTGGTCTGATCCTGTGAGGCAAAAATGCGCTGTGCTTCGACGAATTGGTTCTCAAAGAAGATCTGAACGCCATGAAGCATAGCCTCGTCTATATGTCAAACAATGTACTTTGAGGTGAGAAGACAATCATGAAAGGCCCAAAGAAGTTGGGATTCCGAACGTGTGGAGAAAGAACAATAAACAGTGGGGTAGGAAGGGGAGGAATAGCACGTCGTTGGTGAGAAACACACACCTTCTTTCTCCTGCTCTACGGCGGACAACATGTTCGCAGGCACCTTGTTCATCGAGGTGGTTGTCGATGAGGAAGCAGTCGACGCGGCGTCACTGTCCAAACCATCGCCGTCGGTGCTCATGGCATTGAGATCCTTTTGCAGCTGAGCCATCATCTTTTCGTCTTCGTCCTTCTCTGTCAATGCCATGGTGGGATGGATGTAAGGTGGAATGGAATATAATGTGGAAGGTGGAAATGAGAAGAGGAATAATAGAAACGAAGAGGGAAAAGGGAAAGAGGAAAAGTGGAAAAGGAGAGGAGAGAAAAGGGAGGAGGAGTTTGGAGGAGTGGAGGGAGTGAAGGATGGGCAGCCTAACAATAATAGCTGCAACAGCAAAGCAACAGCAACAGCAATGGGGCGGTAAGGGACGATTCGACCGTGGCTGGCTGACTGGTGGACTGGTGGACTGGCTGACTGGATGTTCTGACAGTCCAGCAAGCCGTACGTCCATCCATTATTATTATTATTATATTACGTCTCGCGTGCATCGCACCGCCCCTGCAAGGGAAGATCACCGAGCAGGTGGGTGAGACCTCTTTGTGTGCCAACCCAGGGCACTCTGTCTCTCCAGGCGTCTTTGTTTCTTACCCCACTCACACTCATCACATTAATAATTACACACAAACACGTACAGCACACCAGTGGTGGCAAAAGCCAACAAACTAACCGCCTTCAGGAGAAGGCATGTGGACAACCATCAAACAGGACAAGAACACAACAATAACAAAAAAAAGGAACACACTCTTCGGCGAAGGGTAGGTGCGCAGACAAAGAGTGGTTAAGCCTATGAGCTCCATTGACGTGGAGATCGTTGAGCCAGGCTTGCAATTATTTTCTGGCAAATTATCTTCATACTCCCCCTCTCCCCCTGGGCACAACCAACATTATTCAGAGTCCCTCCCTCTCTCTCCACTCACCAACCTCCACGAACACTTTCAACGTACACACCCTCAAAGACCTGATCTCTTATTCCTCCACTTCATTCACTTTCAGCATCTTCCCCCTCCCTTCCATCGACATCTATCCGTCGTCTGTGCACATTGCACCATTATCCTCTCTGTTTGCTCAAGTTTACAGACCTACCCCCCCTTTAACCTTCTCTCCCCCTCTTTCTTTGGGTTGTCGTTCCACGCCAACCCTTGTATATTTCACTTTGTGCCCCCATGTCCAGGAAAACAGAGGTTGATTCAGCTTCATCTGTTTCTCCGCACTCTGGAGACTCAACTCGCAAGCAAGCCAACGGCACCCTCCCTTCCTCCACTTCCTCTTCTGCATCTTACTCTACTGCGGTCAAGAACACTGCTGCCGACTCGTCCTCCATGCTGACTCTCAAAAAGCGCGGAGACGGCCTCCTCCAGGATGAGGAGCGCGAAGAGCTCATGATGACCCAGCGTGGAGTAGATGCGTCATCACGCGAAGACGAAATCCATGGCTCGGATGACAAGGAGGCCGGTCTGAACAACATGAGCCCCAAGGATATGGGCAACTTCATCCTGCTCGTCATTCTCTGTAAGGACTTGACATGGCAAAAGATTCATGCTAAAACTGAAAAAAAAGATACCAGGCAAAAGCACCGAAATAACACTAATCATTAATCTGATACAATATCCGCTTATGTGATTCGATCACCTTGATGTTATCGCTTTATTGCTTCCAGATCTGCTGCAGGGTGTTCCTGTCGGACTGACTTTTGGAAGTATTCCCTTCCTGCTCAAGGCAAAGATGAGCTACTCGCAGATCGGCATCTTCTCGCTCGCCCACTACCCTTACAGCATGAAGTTCCTCTGGTCGCCTATTGTCGACGCCATTTATAACAAGGACTTTGGCCGCCGCAAGTCATGGATCGTCCCCATCCAGCTGCTTACCGGTTGTCTGTTCCTCTGGCTCGGCCTCAACATTGAAACCTGGATGGCTCAGGAAGAGATCGCCGTTGGCACCCTGACTGTCATCTTCTTCATCGTCATTTTCTTCTGTGCGACTCAGGATATTGCTGTCGACGGCTGGGCATTGACTCTTCTGTCGAAGGAAAACGTGTCGTACGCGTCGACTGCACAGACCATCGGTCTCAACACGGGCTACTTCCTCTCTTTCACCGTCTTCCTCGCCTTCAACTCACCCGAATTCTCAAACAAGTACTTCCGCTCGGAACCGCACGACACTGGCCTGGTGCCACTCGGCGGTTACTTGCGCTTCTGGTCTCTGATCTACTTTGCTATCACTTTTTGGCTTGTCTTTTGGAAGAAGGAGGAGCGGTCGCCAACTGATGAATCCGACATTGACATCAAATCTGTTTACAAGATTATCCTTCGCATCATCCGTCTTCCCCATATGAAGAGCTTCATGATCGTCCTCTTAACCGCCAAGATTGGTTTCATCGCCAATGATGCCGTCACTGCACTCAAGCTGCTCGAGAAGGGCTTCAGTAAGGAAGATCTTGCCCTTGCCGTTTTGATCGATTTCCCCTTCCAGATCATCTTTGGTTATTATGCTGTCCGATGGAGCAACGGTGCTCGGCCACTGAAACCTGTAAGTCATGTCGTTTGTTTTCCGTGGGCCGCTTACAGTTTACAGTTGTTTTACACTATGCATCCTGACTTGGTACGGAAGAATGGTTATTAACTTTATTTTATCATATCTTCATTGGTTTGGTACGTCAAACTAAAACAAAAACAAAATAGTGGCTGTGGGCATTCTTTGCACATCTGGCATGCTGTATTGTGGCTATGATGCTTGTGTATAATTTCCCTGAGGATGGCCATGTCACGTCGTCATATTTCTTCATGGTGCTTGCTACCACCGTCACAACCTCGTTCACTAGCACAGTCGCCTTTGTCAGCATGGGTGCCTTCATGACTGTCATTGCCGATCCTGTGATCGGCGGCACTTATATGACGGTAAGTCGACATAATTTGTTAATAACTTGTCATCAAGCGTATCGTTGGGATGGTGGCATGTTCGTTATAGTGACTAACTCTTTATTTACGTTGGACTTGCTTATTTCATAGCTGCTGAATACATTGAGCAATTTTGGTGGCACCTGGCCTCGCTTCTTTGTCCTTGAGGCAGTCGATTACTTTACAGTGGCAACCTGCACTCTTCTCGGCAAGGATGACCAACGTAAGAAAAACACACAATATCTACACTAATGGCAGGCTCTTTATCATGCGGATCAAATTTCAATGAGATCTACTTTATGGTCATGATAGAAAAAAAAGAGCAGTATATTAATTGATTTCATCATCATCATCACTCTGGTGTCTCCCATAGCCATTTCATGTGTGACGGAGCCGGGCAAGTCCATGTGCCAGCAAGTGGGCGGCGACTGTGTAACCTACCGGGATGGTTACTACCTTGTTAGCTCGATGTGCGTCTTGCTTGGCGGATGTCTGTTAGTTTTTTACATCGCGCCCACAATCCGCTACTTGGAAGGTATGTATTTTCATCGCTTGACCCACATGCAATGCTAGCCGGCTTCGACACTTTACTAATGCGTGTATTTTCACCACTCTCGCTCTCTCTGTTCTTTCTTTAGCACTGAGCCCCAAGTTGTGGAAGCTGCCACGAGAGTAGTCACTTTTTTTGTATTTTTTTGTGTCAACATCTATAATAACATTCACTTTTGCTCTAATCATCACTCACTGTATATTTTCATCAACTATCTCCACGGTCTCCACCTCCTTTCCAACGCTTCAAAGTTTTAAAGGTGATATTTAATCTATTTAGTCCTCTGTTACTACAGGTGCTATGAACGTATTTGGGACTTTGAGATGAAAATCGTACCTGCGTTAGTCGATATTAAGCTTCACCCAGATAGTTGTTAAATCGTGGAGAAGTTGATGACCACATGAATTCATATAGTCTGCAGGATTCACGCTTATCAGAAGGCAGCTGCCTTCCAGATCTGCCATCTTTCCCTCACTTTTGTTGCTACACTGGATGTGTATGCTATGTTAGAGTTGCTTTTATGCTGAGGAGTGTAGTATAATTCTGATAGGGGTCACTACTTCGAATCCGATCCTATTAGCAACCGATCGAATGGCTATGAATAGTCTGCAAATGACCATGACTCCAATCTCTATCATTGAACGGAGACATATATGTAGAACTCGCCATTTTTTCTTCACAGTCAATCTTACACTCCTACTCTCCTATGATACGGTGAAGCTGGCATAATACTGGTGACCTCTTCGACGTTTTCATAAACCACATAAAATTGTGATCTGTAGCTTAGTGAATCTATTGCCACTCTCCTAAAGTTGGCAACCCTACGTAGAAAACGCTTCAAGTCGCATATACTTCTCTATGGCCATTATTTTATATCCGCTTGTGCGCGTTGGAGGTACTACGCTCGTGACAACTTCAATTCAGGGATTATTGCTACCTTGCTTGCTTAGTTTACTTCAATCCGCGTACCTGCGCAATTTTTTTGGCTTAACCACCAACATTCCATACATGTGATTGCGCTCTATACGTTAAACGGTGCATCACTCATCTATAATCTCGACATGCAATGATACCTTTCCTTTTTATTGTTCTCTTCCGCTCAATTCGAGGCAAAAAGTATCAGCGGAGCCTTAGGCGTGAGGCTAACCCCAAAATGCGATACTTGCTTAGCCGCACAATCTTGCATAGTGAAAGTGAAATTCTGTCTCATTGGCTTCTATGACATTGTAGTCGAGAAAAAAAAGAGTATGCTGACATGAGATGTTGTGGTTTAGCCAGGTACAGATTGAACTATGGACAACTGAGTCAAGGTGTCCTTCCTGGTCGCAAGGAAACAATCAAGAATTCCAAGAGCATTCAGGGATCGAACTATGCACCTTTCAAGTGCCCCTCCCCTTCTGAATTTTGCCACACGGCTCTGTTTTGTTTGGACCTGTTGGTGAGGTATAGAAAAGCAAATGCTATGGTCAGAGGTTGCGCCCTTAGACAGGAAGGTTGGTTAATTGGACCATTGGCTGGCTGGGTGTGCAATACGCCAGGTTGGTATCGAAAGACAAAGATACGACTCGGACAGAAGAGTCTCAAGGAAGCCAGAGATAATCGAAGCATTAGTGTTCCAGAACTCGAATCCATCGGTATGCTGACACCACCACACTCTCTGGTGTAGTATTACCTCCTGCACTACATAGTAGAGCGCGCAGCACGGCTGTCATGCCCCCTCCCCCGAATTTAGCATGGTACCGCTACTGGTACACCTTTTTTTTCTTGCTTCCCCTTGTTCATGTGGAACTCAAATCCTTTCTTTCCGGCCTCCTTCTTTTCTCATTCCTCGTTCCTAATTTCTTGACTCTACCTTTCAAATTTTCTTGTCTTTGATTTTGGCCATTGATTAACGAACTTTCATTGCCGGTTACTGGAAAAATACTGCCACTCTCTTCGCATCTAATATCTCTCTCCCCTGGAACCTCACAACACACACCCCCTGTATATATTCAGGTGAAAATGTATTGCTCTCCTTTTCTAATGTCTTTTAACTGTTTAATGGTTTGGAGGTCCTTTGCGCGATCCAATTGACTCGATTGTTTGATTCTTCTGTCATTCGTAAAATAAGGAGCCTAAAGGAGAGAGAGAGACAAATCCATGCCGAGATAATATACACCACTACCCTGTCCGAATTTTCACTTCCTCCATTTTTTATTCACTTTTCTTTACGCGGAAGCCCCTTGCATACCAGCCGGTCACCCACTCCTCTGACTAAACACCGCAAGCCCGCTTTGTTGAAGCCGAGAATGCGAAGAAACCTTCAGTGCGTCGATAAGTCCGCAGGGTTATATAAACAAGCGGCTTCAAAAGGTTTTTTTCAGTTCTACCAAAATAACAACACATATTCAGAATCCTGCCCAGAACCATTAATTCTTTCTTCCTCTTGCCGCACTGTAATACTACTTTGTATTTTTTGCGAATTGCTTCCATTTAATCATCTCCCGACCAACAATTTTTTTTTGCTCAAACAACCACATCACCATGCGAGCAGTCTACGTGCGTTTCATGCGATTAGCTACAGTTTCCGGAGTAGCTCTTCTCATGCTCTTTTCTACAGCCAAGATGACTGATGCTCAGGCAAATACCTCTAGTGTAAGGTTCTTTCAGGAACTGTTCAATTGCTGCCTGCTTCTTCATAGCACTTTAGCAATATATGCTTCCGTCAATGCCTCCCAATTTTTTTTTGGTCGGATACGTGACACTCACACTGACATTATCAAGGGAAAACGACGAACCTAACACTCGATATCACTCTCATTCTCCCATTTATTGTCTGCAACTTCAACCTTGTAATAGACCGTGCAGGGCCTCCAGAACGCATTCATTGCACTCTACTCTGGCGATTATGCGGGTGCCAACAGCGCTGTGATGTCTATCGGAGCCACGACACAGCAAATAAAGCTAGCAGTGAACTATCTTGATGATGTTGTGGGTTTTGACCCTACCAAGCACGTGCCCAAGCATGGCGTCGCGTCTGCCTACTCGTTTTTGTCTACCGGGTTACGCTTTTTACTATCTGGCCGCCTTCCACAAGCCGATAAATACCTCAAAATGAGTCTGAGCCATGCCAAGCCTCTCCTCACTCAAGTTCAATTGACCTATCTGTTTACCGATCCGCTGTTTCGCTATTTTTGCAGCAATATGAGCCCTCGATGCACACAGGCCGATATCGCCTTGATCACGACAAACCAGAAGCTAAAAGATACGTTCACAAATTATCTTGCCTCACTGAGGCCTTTACCATTGATTATTCCGCCTTCTCCTGGAGGATCGATCACCCCTGACACGGTGTCTTCGCTCAAAACTTTCATGGTGTCTGCAGCAAACGGCGATACGGCTGGAGCCGCTGCAGCTGCGACTCAGATACCCCCGGCACAGAAAACTCTAACCCAGTGGTCCACTGCTAAGATGGATGTATTCGTGGGATACGATCCTGCTTATTTGCATCCATATGGACTGTTTGGCATCTATGACCACCTGCACAAAGCTTTACATGCGTTTGTAGCCGATGACGCTGGGTCAGGAGTGCGGGAGATCAACAACTGCTACAAGCTATTCCGTTGCCTAGAGCCGTTGGATTCCCTCGATCAGGGTGTGGTGGCATCCCTTGTCGCTTATATCTCCCACTTTTTTGGTGACACTAGTCTGCTTGAGCCTATCCATAACATCTTTATCGAAAAACACAAGGCAGATGGAATCATGCCTGCCAAGACATTCCAGTTCGCCTCTGGAAACTGCAAGGCCGCTGGCAGTGAAATATAATGACTATACTTTGATCTGTCAGCTTACTACTGCCGATTGGCCTCTTCATCCGATTAGGAGTGAAATTGTCCTACTATTCCTTCATATCATTCTCTTCACTACCTGATACCATTACACATGAAGCAGTAATCACGCAAGTTTGGGTAATAAGCACACTACGATTACCAGTCTATCATTACAAAAGTGCTCAGGTAGATTATGGAGCAAAAAACGTAAATATAAATTGACGGAAATAAGCAAGTGGCATAGCTACCTTTCCTTCCTTTCGCCGCTACTCAATCTTAAACATCCCGTAGGGAGATTCGTGTCTAATGAGGATATGCCATGGGGCATGAATTTATGATGGCCAGAAATAGTCTATACTCTTCACCAGCCTATGGAAAACCGATCGTCTTATCGTCATCTACCCGTTCATCTCTTTCCATGCGATCAAAAGAAGGTCATCATTTACGACGTCGGTTTCGTAGATGAAACTGATATCGGCCTAGGACCTGCGGGCATTTTTAGGCGCGGCGCGCTGGCATTATCTTGATAATAATTAGATGGGCTGGATTGATGATGGTAGGAAGGACTCATAAGACTTTACACTCCAATTGTTTATACAAAAATACTCTGGTCAAATACTTGTGAGTATGAATTAGATTCCCTTCATGCTTCATTGTTGTGGACTTTGTCTGAATGACACTTTTCCAAGAAGTACACAAATGAAAAACTTCTACCTTCCCGCTATTGTAGTCTCGCGTTTTGTACAGTATGGCGCTGTCATCCTTGAAAAATCTGTAAGCCTGTTCATCACCCCTACTGTCATCGCGAACTGAAGCCTAATAGTCAACCAGTCGAGAAATTACCGCTGCCACATCTCTGCCGTTTTCTTTTTTTTTTGCCAGAATAGACACATATCCGTAATGACCACTTCCTCGACGATGAAACGAATGGACAAACCAAGGAACTATTCTCCTTCTTTGATCTTTTTACGTCCAAGTTATTGAACTCCACTCGCGGTCGTGTATTCTTATGCTGGTCTTCCAGGGTTAGCGATTAGCTCAATCATGATCTCTATTTTTTTTTTACTTGTTTCTTCAGTAGCACCCCTTCGTTTTTTAGGTCAGCTTTCTCCCTTGACAGTTATTGTCATCTTTCCTTTATTTACATTCTGAGCGGCTGATATATATATATATATATATAACCCTAATGTCTCTCTCCAGCTAACTCGAATTTCACACTCAACTGTCAAACACTCTTGACAAAAACACCCTCCTCCCTCTTCACTCAAGACCTGAACATCAAAAAGGTGCCTTTTGCTCCCAAAAAAACACAACGATTCTCTATCTTCCTACACTCAATTTGCATGAATCAGTTCCTAGTTTCTTACTTTATTTTTGCCACTGAGAAATAGGAGAAAAATACAACAGAGATGAATTCCTCGCGGATCCTCTTTCTGCTCTTCGTCATGCTCGCCACAACCTGCACGAGTGTCTCTGCATACTTGAGGCATCTTTACTGTACGAACCAGAACGGTGCATACCCATGTAGCAAAGGCTCAGATCGGACCTGCACAGTCACTTGCTGCAACGCAGCAGGTGGAATGATGTTTATCAATGTGTGTTCGATCACTAGTCCGGAGATGCATCAAAGATGGCGCAACGAAATCAACCGTTTAGGATTTCCTTATACTTCTTGCAGTGCTCAGTTGGGTGACGAGTCGTAAAGTCCATAGAGTTGAGAGAGAGAGAAATGAAGAAGCTAATACTTTTTTTCGTCAAGAAACCATGTTAGATGTGCAATTATCCATGATGGATCAATTTGAAGAGGTATAAATTTCACCACGTCAACATAACGCACGGCAACAAAAAAGAGCAATATAAAAGGGTATTACTGCATGAGGACCAAAGGTATACGAGCCGCTTTTCGGCATTTTGTCATATCATACTATAGCACAGAGTACCTACGTTTAGAAAATCTACATTGCATTTTATGAAGCTTTGTGCCCATACGGTCAATCTAGCGGTAGTGGAATCGGAGAAGGGGGAAAGAATAAACATTTCTAGGTGAGCGAGATGTGTAGTCGATTTCTTGTCATCTGGGCCAACCGAGAAAGAGTCGAGGCACACAGAGTCTTCTACTTGTCTGCATTAGGGATGAGTTTCCGCTGAGGTGTCCTAGGCTGTTGGGTGAATATAGCAATAGATACTCTATTCTTCCATCGGTCATGCGTTCTGATGATTTATCCTTCGTGTCATGAGCATACTTTTCTTTTGTTCGCAAATAAAAGAAGATTCACGAAAGTCCAGCCTCGCGGATAAAACGCTTCAGTTTATATGGAATGGAGGTATTGTCCTGTATTGGATGTTCCTCTCGATCAACAAGCTGCAACATCTGAAGCACCCAACAGCTGTTTATAGCACTCTTAGCAAATGCACTCACAGGACGCTTCGTCACTCTTGTCTGTATAGGGGTGAAGTAGGGTAGAATGCCATTTGAAAAGTATGTGGTGGTGGCCCTTCATAGAGTCCTCACGGAGATTGTCCCCCCTCCCCGGATGAAAATATGCTTCAACAGGCTCGCCATCTTACGTTCTCCTTGCCAGGTTAGTAAGAAAGTAGTGGCAGACTATGGCTTAACCATTTCTCTCTGGGAAGCAATATATGAGGGTTATATTAGCTGCAATACGTATGAAAATGATAAGAGTTGACAAGAAACGACAGTATAGAGCAATGAAATCATGATTTGAAACTGGGGAACAGAAAGTGACAAAGAAAACAACCTTGGGTGTAGCTACGGTGAAGGGTGAGAATTTGGGTGACAGCCGTGACATACACGCTTGGAGATTTCCATTATCAGCTATCGATGTACCATTTGCCTAACTTGAAGTAGAGGGGGGGAGGGAAGTGGTGAGCGCGTCCACGAAAGGAACAGGAAATAAACCATAGTCAAGCCTGATATTACGTCTGAACGATGCATGTTCTCACACTGTGTTTCTCTGCACTTGTCGACTGAAGAGAACCTGTGATGAGGATACAAGAGGCGTAGGATATATTTGGTCGCAGGCAGCAAGAAAAGGTCGTAGAGTGGCTGGATAGAAGAGTGAACGCCCTCCCCCCTCTACCCACCCCCTTCTTTTTTTGCGCTGTCCTACGAGTACATTGCATTATTCTCCACATCCTATTTCTAGCCTTTCCATTCTTCATCACTTTTCCTTTCTTCCACTTTTTTCGTTCACTTTATCAGCCTCACATTCATCCTACTAATCGCCATGGGACAAGGAGTGTCACAACCCCTCGAGGAAATGGTCCGCGACACCAACTGTAAGATGTTGCAACCCCTCCCTAAACTCCTGAAGCAAACGAATGACTCCACTACCTTCAGAGCCAATCAGATGTTGCCTGACAGCTAGAGAGGAGTCGTTTCATTGGACATGAACCAGGAGCAAGCGTATTGCTGAAGTAAAAAACGGAAGTGGGACGAGAGAACAGCAAGAGGATAACGAAGTCGACGAAGGACAGTTCATGTTGACTATACTTTTTGATAGCTCGGAGTATGTTACATGGGACATACATGCTCAACTGGACTACGTTACTGGGCGGGAAAAAAATATGAACGACAAGGGTTCACATACGCCGACCGAAGACATGCTCTACAAACAATATCCATATGACAATTGCATATGGATGTTCATTCTTTGCCGTTACCATTGCATACAGACCAGCCAGCTAGAGCAGTATGAACAAATGATGGAACCAGCGAAATCCCCACACTGGGTACACTTCGCTTTCAGACTATATATCCTATATCCTATGGATGTGACCCTCTCCTAAAGAAAAACGTATCTTATCACGAAAACTTGGTCGAAAACATGGAAAACTAACTACCTTTCCATTTTGTTAATTGTTTCCACACCCATAACGTGTTTAAAAATAGTTACCGCGGAAGAGATTCAGAGGTTATACAAACGATTTATGAAGTTGGACAAGGACGGATCAGGCTCAATTGACAAGGAAGAGTTTTTGGCTATTCCTCAGATTGCAACCAACCCCTTGGCGTCACGGTTGATTGCCATTATGGACGAAGATGGCGGTGGCGATGTCGACTTTAAGGAGTTTATTGCCGGTCTGAGTGCCTTTAGTAACAAGGGAAACAAAATTGAGAAGCTGCGATGTAAGTTTTTTTTTGGAAAATCTTATTGTCCCTGCCTTCATGGTATCGCATGCCCATCCTCCTCTAGGACTTTATCTTTTCTAGCTTTGTCAATTCCTAACTCTTCCTCTAACCTCCATTTTCCTTTCTTTTTTCATGGACTTTGATCTCCTTTCCTTAAAAGTTGCCTTCAAGGTGTACGATATGGATCGTGATGGCTTCATTTCGAATGGAGAACTGTTCCTAGTCCTGAAGATGATGGTTGGTAGCAATCTCAAGGACAACCAACTGCAACAGATTGTCGACAAGACCATCATGGAGGCCGACAAGGACATGGATGGCAAGATCTCTTTTGAGGAGTTTTGTGGTGTCGTCGAGAATACAGATATTGCTCGCCAGATGACTCTCGAGAGTTTTTAGAAGGAACCAAAAAAATCCAAGCCAAAAGGTCGGAGATGTTGATTGTGTTATAATTGTAGAATCTAAGCTCCTTCAACAAAAAGCAGCATAAAACTATTACTACAGCAAATGATGATGATGATAAAAAAATTCTTTTCTTTAGTGTCTACGAGGAAAACTCGAATGATAAAAAAAAAGGGCCGTTTGCAGTACAAAACAACCAAAGATAGAATCATGTGGTACTAGTGACGACGACGACTAGTGGTACGGCGCTCAGATGGAGAGTCGTCAAGCATGGCTGGGTTGGCCATGGCTTTGGCCCAAAAAGCCTGCACCTCTGTACGATCGACCGTCGCAATGAAGTACTCGCCACCATTATGGGTCCATGAAACGGCATTGGTATAATACGGATACTTCTTCACTTTCAAAATCGATTCGACGCTGCCTGCATTGCGCACTGTGATCTTATGGTCCAGTGAGACAAATGTCTTCAACGAGATGATCTTGCAGCCCTCCTTGAGGTCCAAAAACAGTTGCAGAAGCGATTGGTTCAAAGCTGAGTTGAACGCGTAGTTGTTAACGAGCACTACGTCTGCCCGCGCAAGGATCCCTGCCAGTTCAGGTGTGTCCAAAAAGTCGCCATGAATCATAGTCACCTTGCCATGTTTCAGGCCATATGCTCTAATTTTAGGTGAACATGAAAAAAGATAAAGAAATAGCGTGAGACCCATAGTTCCAATGTAGATAAGATCATCTCTCTCACATGAAGACTGTCGTGAAAGGGGAAAAAAAATTCTTACGTGGTGCGGGCCTCAAACTCTCGGGCTTGCTTCTTGGCAAACTTGGCTGGGTTATCCATGATCTCGATACCATATGACTCTGCACCCGTTTGCAGAGCAACCTGCAAAACAACATTGCCAATACCACAGCCCAGATCAACAAAGATCTTGTCCTTGGTGAGCTTTGTTCGCTGAATAAACTCCTTGGTCAAAACAGGTAGAATCTCTCCATACACATTATTAGAAAAGGCCTCGTACTGATTCAGCTTTGACGCCTTGGACGCCACCGTCCTGGAGTAAACCTGCTGCAAAATATGGACGACGAGTTCGTACGGCAGGTTGGATCCATAACTTTCAATCTGTTTTGCGATAACCCCTGAGGCTTTATACTTGCGCATAAGCTGGTTAAATTCCTCCACTGTCCTCAGGAACTGCGCGCCGTCCTTCCTGTTTCTGTATTTGGTGAGATTGCGGAGCAAACCCTCAGTTGGGGTACCAAAGAGTGTTTCATATTCGTCTTCAGGGAAGAACTGCGCGGCAATGACGCGAACTGTGCAAACAAGGTCCTCGATCGGGTTGTATTCGTCTTTGTCGTCTGTTTCCGTCTTAGAACGGCTCAAGAATGGCTTCATGAGTGTAAACCTAGCGATGTTGTACAATTAGTGTGGCGGAAGAAACTATGGCATTAGTATGTGATGATAGCCAGAGAGGATCAAATGTGTTATTTTGACATCACACAGTATCCATACTTTTCGCGGCCATTAACTCCTGGATACTCGACAGAAACATGCATCGTATCTGCAGATGTTGACGAAGGGCTGGACGCAACAGTTGAATCCGAGTCCTCGATTAACATGTGGAAATCTATCAAAAAAGGAAGCAGAAAAAGGATTTAGTTAATATACAAAGGTTAAAGAAAAAAGGGGGGTTGTGTCTCTTTGTACCCTTGTACAACAAATTCAATCACAAAAACTTACGGTTCTTATATCGCTCTATCGCTGCTGCAACAATCTGATCAGAGTGGATGATTGACATTCGACGTTCCTGTCCCGAGGTACCATTATCAATACTGGCTTTTCGATTTGACTTGCTTCCTCCTTGTGTACTTTGCCCATTTCGAGATGAAAGTGATGTCGACTTAATAGTACGCACAATCTCCTCGCCGCTTTCAGTCTTAGAAACCTCCAACTCCACAATTTTCGGTTCTCGCTTCGGGATCCTCTTTTTGGCGATACCAACACCAGCAGAGCGATCCTTGGTGGTGGAGGTCGTTGTAGCCCTCTTAGGAGCTTCTCCTTCAGTGGTCCTTGAAGACGATTGAGTAGCTGCTGGCACAGTTCCATCAACACTCCGCATCGATTTTGAAAACTTGTCGTCGTCGTCCTCAACATCCGATCCAAAAAGCTCCATAGCTAGTGACTTGGAAGAATGAATATCGTTGCCTGCCATTATACTCGATGATTCATTATTACCAGCTGTGGAAGCATCCAGTGGTACCACTGGGACATTCTGGTGGCGGTCAGGCGACGAAGGCGCTGAAGAGAATGGAGAGCTTGCTGCTGAAGTCGACGCTGATATGATTGCCTCTGGATACGACAACGTGTCAATTTTCCTCTTCTTAAGTGGTGTCATTTCCTTGCGCACAGGAGATCCAGAGATTGGGGTTGAATGCGCTGACGATGATAAGTAGTTCTGAGACGATGCTGGCGAGGACAGAGTAGATATGGATGACGTGTCGTCAATCTCGTGGAAGTGACGCCGCTGTGGTACCGTGGGTGGTGGTGTGGATAGCCGCTCCTCATCATGTGGTGGCACGCTACGCTCATGATCCTCTGCCGCCTGCTCATGGGAAGGTGAAGATGCAGCATCCACTACAGCTGATGCCATCTCTTTTGTGGACTCTGACTGCTGCACTGTTGGCTGATCTCGAGAAGGGCTACGGCTGCGAACGCTACTCCTGCTCCTGCTTCTACTCCTGTTTCTTGATGCAGTGGGGAAATGTAGCGCTGTCCGAGTCTTAGGAATGCTCTTACTTCGGCTTCGGCTCCTACTCCTGCTTCGACTAGGACGTTTACTCCTGCCTCTTGTCCCCTCATGCCTCTCCGGGCTCCTGCTCCTGCTTCTGCTTCTGCTTCTGCTTTCGCTTCTTGGTCTTGACCGGTTATTGGCTGCATTGCTCCTTGCAGACCCTGTTGTCGTTGTGTCTCTACTTCGCTCAACACTACGGCTTCGGCCACGGCCTCTGCTGGTGCTTCTGCGATGTGAACGCTTGTGAGGAGAACTTGGACTTCTCAGTCGACTTCTACTTGTAGACCGAGAACGGGATCTGTTCTGTGAGCGTGATGGCCTGTCATTCCTGTCCAATGTTGCATGTCGACCACTACTTGACTTGTGGTGGGTCAGCCGGGACGACGTTTCCTCATCACGGCTTTGTTGACGTTTGCGGGCCGTACGTTCATCGTCACGATCAGCCCTACTGCTTCTATGTCGATGTTCTCGCCTGGCATGTTCATCATCGCTGTCGAGTCTACTGCTCCTGTCATGATGGCGATGGTTGTGCTTGTCCGCATAGCTGGTACTACTGTTGCTGCTGGAGGTTCGATGGTGACCATTGGCTGAAGTCGACGATTTAGCTGCGCTACTACCATTCAAAGGAGAGGACGATGACGACGAGGTGGATTTACGTTGCACCTGAAGGTCACTTGCCCTGGACGTACTAGCAAGCTTTTTGAGAGTGGAGCTGTGTGCAGAAGGACCACCGAGACTGTTGAGAAATGACAGGTAAGGATTGGACATGAAGAATTAAGGAGAGCAAGGAAAACGAGGGAAAAATGGCGGGAGACTGACTACCAAAGAACAAGAATAATAAAGTCAAAAAGAAAACTGTATATAATGAACAGGTTAAGCGACCAGAGAGAATAAAAACCGAATGGGAATAAAAGATGGAGGAAGGAATGGGAGGGTATGAAGTAAGAAGCGAAAGAGAGAAGAATGAAAGAAGGTAATCATAAGTGAGGCTGAACGATCTGACCAGTGTCTGACATAACCTCAAGGCTGGGCTGAGAGTGAGGGAAGGGAGGGCAAGAAAATTCAATTTCGGGCATGCGAGGCTCTGCGGCCTGATTGCCACTCCATAATCATCCTCGTCACCTCCACAGAGATATTCTGGAGGCACCTGGTGTTCATTTTTCCCATGTATATCGTACTTTCGATATAGCCGCACCATACGATCTGCCAAGGTACTTGTCTTTTCGACGAAAAGATCAGCACATGATTTCAACACTTGTATTATTTGCCAGCGTGTTAAGCCCACGTCTTTCAATGAATGAAGCAACTAAGCAGGGGATGAAGCATATCATAGATTGAGAGCGCTGGAGAGGTTGAAAGAACTATGTAGTGGGTGGCATCATGTCAGAGCGATCTTTGACCTACCACCTTGTTTGACTGACTATCCTATTCAGCTCGAGTCAGTAGGAGTATGCTCTAGGTATAACCCGCCTGGCTTTGCAATACCAAGTGCAACTTGGTGGCATCAGTCACGTGATCGTTTTTGACCAAGGGAAGTCCGATAAAATCAGTACTGATTGGTGTTGCATGAACCTTCCTTTTCGTTTACTTGAGAAAATGGTGCGCATATGATACCGACATCCATCCGTACCCTTGCGAGAGCCATCCATCCATCTATCACATCACCATTACAAACGTCGCCATCGCGATCACCGCCGTTTTATCCACTTAGCAGGATGTCACCAACTTCGATCATTATCCACCACCCATGTTTCAGTAGAATACTTTCCGTGGGCGGTTTTTCCTGACAGTTTCCACCTAGGACCCGTCATCAACTATGGTCCAAGCAACTAGTCGAGATGTAGCACAGGAGGCTTTCAAAAGGCTCGATGGCAGAGTTTCCATCCTGGATCTGTCACACACACCTTTGTTCATGAAGGAAGAGCACTAAGGATCGCCCGATTCATGGCGAACCTCTGATTCACCTCTCTTTGAAAGCTTTACCGTGCAAGTTTGAAGGAATAGTCAGGATATCTCAAAGTGCAATACTCTTACTTTCCAACCTCCACAGGACATCTGGATCAGCGGTCTTTTTCCCGCAGCCCTTGTCGCTATCTTCTACTTTGATATCAACTACGTGAGGAGTCTAGCACCGAAGACTTACATCGACTCTTTTCATCTTTTGTCTTCCATCAATCAGTTGGCCGTCGATCTCTTGAACCCCTCCCATGCTCACGAGCAGAAGACCCACAAGTTGAAGCGACTTGTGCAGTCCCCCAACTCCTACTTCATGGATGTTAAGTGCTCTGTAAGTGGCGCCTTTCTTTATTAGAGTCAAGTAGTTGTTGTGATCTGGTCGATGGGCAATAGGCTCCGCAGATGGATAGTCGTTGGCTATATAGCCTGAGGGGAACCAGCAGCAGCAAGAGAGAGCAGTCAACCAGCATGAACATGGACTTGGAGATTCAGCACTTTGCTGGCGAACAGAGGTTCACCTTCAACTGCTTCTCTTTCTCATCAATAATTGAAGCAATCAAGCACATGGGAAACGTCTTTAAGGACGCTTTTATACGACAACCTTGAAAAGGGAGCCTTTACTTTCTTTCGCCAGCTTTTACACTTTGTTCGAACAGAGGAATCCCCTTCGTCAGGCTTGGAGCATCAAAACCTGGTTCAATGATCTTGATAGCCAATATACCAGGACGCCGCATAGTGGAACGAGATGGGACTCTCTGATATCCAAGGCGCGTATATCGGGTGGCATTTTTAAGAGCAAACACACTCACACCTGGTTCTCTTGGTCTTTCTGCAACCGGAACACATGACAAATAATAGGGCTGCGTCCAGATCACCACCGTCTTCTCCCACGCTCAGACCGTTGTCATGTGCTCGAGCTGCGCCAACGTTCTTGCCCAGCCCACCGGTGGTATCACCCGCCTCACCGAGGGTAAGTTTATCTGGAACATGAACATGAAAAAGTAGACATGAAAAAGACTTCTGATCAAGATAGAGCATACTGACTAAAACATATGGTCGCGTTTGGCTTAATACAATAGGCTGCTCCTTCCGCCGCAAGCAGGCTTAAATTTCTCTCCATGACTTGTCAGGAGTAGGAATCCAATAAATGCGAACATTGCTAAACGTTGCAACTCTTCGCATAATGAATCTATTGCTTTTTTTTTTGCTGATTGAAATGAATTTATGATGGATAAGATAGTGAGAGCTGAGGAAAGGTGACAAGATAGTCGGGGAGAGGAGGGGATGAAAACTATTGAGCGTTAAACTAGAGAGCGGAAAATTTATATGTGGGATATGTGCATTGTTGTAGATCTGCAGGTTTCATTATCTAATTCACATGGACTCAGAATGGTAGCCTGACAATGAAGTGGTTGGCACACTATGGACGCCAGTCTCTAAGCTAGCCATACTAGGAATGTCAATGCCAGCGCTCGGACAGCAGGGAACGTCACTACGGCCCCTTTGTCCATGAATGAAACAAGCTCGATTCAATAATACGCACACCTTGCGTATACTGCATATCATATCTACCTACCTGATAAGTCACGGCATTTTCCTTCGCCAACGGCAAAATCTCCGGCAGTCCCGCACTCGCACACGTTTGGTCGGCGCTGCCTGGCAACCTCCGTGTCTCCAAAAGTTTCCATACTGGGAAAAATTTTGTGGCTGGGATTTTGATCAAAACAGTCGAGCTCTCTCTTGCCTCCCTCTTTGTCCTCTTCATTGTTCCTTCCACTTGTTTCCACCCCACCCTTCACCTTTACAAGTCGAACCAATGAAGACATCAACCGTTGTTGCTGCTACTGTCGGTGTATTGGCCGTCGGTCTTGTTGGCTACGCCATCTACTTTGACTCGAAGCGTCGCAATGACCCCGAGTTCCGCCGCAAACTGAGTATGTTTACCTCCTACCCGCCAGTTCATTAACCGAGGCATGCATGCTTCCCTCAAGAGTAGGGAGGGTCCTCCTTCATGGTCTGCAAGTGACCGCATCAGACTTTTTGCTTGGAGTTTTGAAAGAGAATGTCATTTCCTTGGGTTCAGTGGTCAAACATCACCCTCGATTAGCATTCACCTACTATTTACTGCCTTGGCAGTGTTCCGAAAAGCCCTAACCATCCCCGGCATTTCCTTTTTTACCGTTTTCCGTTATCGCAACAGGGAAAGAGCGTAAGCGCTTGATGAAGCAGGCAAAGGAAGAGCAGGAGAAGAAGCAAAAGTCGTCGGCCAAGTCGATCGAGGAGGCTCTTGCCAGCATCAACGAGGAAGAGTTCCCCACTACCTTGGAAGCACGCGAGAAGTTCTGTATGGAGCAGCTTTCCATGGGTGAGGCCCTCTTCACCCGCGGCCCTGAGGGTTATGAGATGGCTGCTATCTGCTTCTACAAGGCCCTCAAGGTCTATCCCTCGCCCGCCGAACTGGTTATGGTCTACCAGAAGACGATCCCTCCAGAGGTTTTCACCCTTGTCATGGGCATGCTCAGCATGGATGTAAGTTAATCTGGACAAAAGCTAGCCTTTGCTGCGCTGGAGGTCGTGTTTACGTGCCGTTCCTATCAAATACTCTTTTTGGGATTTTTCGGTTGACAATCCATTCATTTTTGAAATCCTACCACTACTAGGTCCACAAGAAGCAAGAGAAGTACTACACCGTCTTCCCTCCCAAGGAGATGAACGTCAAGGTTGACGAAATTCCTGAAGGTGTTAACAGTGAAGGTCAGAAGGTTGTGCGTCGTGGACTGGTTGCCACAAAGGCGATCAAGGCTGGCGAGGTTATTTATTCGGAAACCCCTATTATCTCTGCTCTGGAGCCTTCTTTGGAGGGCCTGTCCTTCTGCCACTACTGCTTGAAGCAGATTGAGTCAGCAGATTCAAAGGTGCCCTGCAGCGACTGCACCAAGGTCGTCTTCTGTTCAGACAAGTGTATGTCGACAGCTAAAGTTGAGTTCCACGCAGCACTGTGCACTAAGGATACGGATGAGGTCGACGATCCAAAGAAGGCCCTGTTTGATTACAGCAAGGAGAACAACTGCAAGTACCCTGAGATGATTGCCAAGTTCTTGGCCCGCATGGTTCATGAGGAGACACTCGATAAGAACGATGAGTTCAACCTGTTTGATCATATTGAGCGCCTGCGCTTCCTGGAGGTCCGCCCCTCGGCTGCCGAGCAGCAAGAGATTGTCCTGCTGAAGAAGGCTCTGGGTGCTGAGATTCCTGGCTTGGCTGAGTTTATCAACGAAGAGCGCTACCTTACCCTCAAGGGCAAGCTGCTGTACAACGCCTACGGTGTCTCTACCTCTTTGGATGCCAACCGTGCTATTGAGCCTTCACCCGAGAAGTGTCGCAGTGCGCATGACGCTCCCGTTGTGGGTGCTGGCTTCTACCGCGTCACATCGTACATTTCGCACTCCTGCGACCCCAACGCTAAGATCACCTTCCCCGAGCATACCCACAACCTCACACTGATCGCTGCCAAGGACATTGAGGCTGGTGACGAACTGCACGTCTGCTTCATTGACCAGAAGAACGGCACTTTGACCACAGAGCAGCGTCGCCAAGCCCTTTTCCAGCACTACCGCTTCAAGTGCATGTGCACGCGCTGCGAGGCTCCTGAGGAGGAGACCCCTGAGCCATACGTTGTCCCCTCTACCTCTGTTGAGCAGACCGTGACTGAGACAAAGACCGAAGTCAAGGTTGAGGCCGCCGTGGAGGTCCAGACCGAGGTCAAGGTCGATGCTGTCGAGGTTACCGAGGCTGCCGCAGCTGTCGAGGCGGCAGTTGAGGCTGTTGAAGCAGTTGCAGAGGCTGTTGAGGCTGCTGCAGATGCTGTCAAGTCTGATAGCGAGTAATAGCACTTATTTTTTTTCTCATTTTTTTGCACAATACACGCATGCTCTCATATTGACCCTTAATCATCCGGTATAAGCCACATTGTTATTGTTTGATCCGCGCCTATAAAATTTGACAAACACGGTAAAATTTTTCTGTCTTTCACCTTTCACCACACTATTATTCTTCCTCCTTTCACATGGTATGTTTGTGAATCCATGAGCCTTCGTTTTCTTCATTCATCTACGCGTGTGTCTTTGGTGTGTGTGAGACGAAGTTTAGAACTTCATCCCTCCCATCATTCGTCAGCCTGGATGATCCTTTTTCAAAAATTCAAACTAGAGTTTCTGAAAGCATACATGTTTACATTGCATAATCTGAGCTACCATCCTTTCCATAACGCGTTTTTTTTGTCCCTCCAACCCATTGTGACACCCCTTATCCTCGAGTCAACTCAGAAGCACTAACAACAGACACCTCATTGTCTCGTGTCACAGCATTCTTTCCGGATCACTTTGTAGAATTTGTGCAGCGCGCTTTGGCCGGATCATTTGACGTGTTTTCACAGGGTAAGGCTCTCCACCGTGATTATTTATTAAGCATTTCCCAACCTTGCAACATGATGAGACTATGCAATCAAAGCTGGAATTACCGCCTGAATTCCAATGTTGATAATTATTGCACCGCAACCTGAAACTATCACAATTCCCAACGTGAATATTTGCTATCGCAAACGAGGATATATGAATCTAATTCGGACGTTTTATGTTTGATCTATTAGGCTTTATGCTGTGTGTAGCGGTAGTAGCTTGCTAGCTCGCGTCGATGGATGCTTAGTGCTTCAACAGGTAAATATTTCAGTTTGTGTTCGATAGCATTTTCTACATACCAGCGCTTCTCTGATGAGCCTTAATTGGCATGCACTGGGCACTGAATAAATCATGTTGCCAAGCATTTATACGGCCTAGAAAACCGTTGACTGATCCAATGGCGCCTATCTATTGCATTTATGGTGTGGTTCGACATTTTATTTGAATGTGGCAATTGTGCTAATCTTGCTTTCACTGTTCAAATAATACAGGATTTAACTGTCGAAAGCATTGACGAATCTGAGCTGATATGCACATCGCTGAATTCTACATGGTATGTTCATTTCTCTTTCAATCTAAGTCTCCTTAATTAGGCTTTTGTATTGAAGTGATGATCCCTTTAGATGACGAGTCTGAATACTTGGGCGTAAGCGGTCTTCGCTTTCGTTCGCAATGTGTAGAGACTCTTTTTTTAATACCATTCATGCATTTCTGATCCACTATACAACATCCCATATCATTTCTGAATGCTTTTTCAAAACTGTATTCTGGGTTCTGAGTCTAATCTCTTGATTCCTCATTTCTATTTGTCACAGGGTCATCGTCCTCTGATCGACTTATACTGTCCGCTATCCTTCCGCGTCAAAGCCTGTCATGACTGATAATAAGGTAAGAACCAAAGCTCAAAAATTCTTTTCCACAACCCCCATCCTTTTAAAACTGTAGTGAACTGGATTGCATGAGATGATTTCTCAATACAAAAGACAAGCATATGTCTGATTTCAAGATTACACATTTGACCGACTGATGCATCTCAACATTGAAGAACTATTTCGCAGCGCTTGCTGCTCCATTAAACATGAATGGACATGGTTATCTAACAAAGATCTTTGTGTTGCTTCATGTAGGTAAGCTTCATTGAACATCTATACAAGGACCGTATCGATAACGCACCGGGATGTCTCAAAAGGTAATTATCTTGTTTCTGACATTTTTTGTTGGTGGGGAGACAACAGAGAGCTCTAGGATGATTTCTTTAATCACGACGGTCAACTTAGTACCAAAGTGTGCATTGATTATAACGGCTGTGACAGGCCACAATGAAACTGATAATCTCGTCTTTCAAAAAGACTTGCTCTGCAATATAAGCAACAATAACATGAACGCTAACCATCTGTTGTTGCTTTTGCATTATCTACTTTTAGGTATGAGTGAATGGGGATCTGGACTGGGATTGGGATTAGGACTAGGGCTATGAGAAAGTATGAATAAACTGGTTTCGTGAAAGATGGATCTGGCTTGTTTCGTTTGTAGTTGTGTCCTATTGTTGTCTCTTTAAAAAAAATACCCGGCCCTGGGTACTTCGCAGCCCAACTTGCACTCCCATGGCTGTCGATTGTAGTAGGCTGGCTCACACTGCATTGAATAAGTATCCTTGTCCTCCTCGGAGGAAATACATCAAGGAACACAAGCAGGTGACATTGGTGACATTGACCATAAACACGGACCACGTTCTACAAGAACGGCTGTGTACAGTCCATACAATTTTATACGCTCAAACGTGTTATGTTACATTGAGCGTGACTTGTAGAGGAATGGACAGACATTTCTTAAAATATCCATACACTTTCATAGCCCCATTATCTACCCACCTTGAAGCTCCAACATCAAGATGCTTGTTTAGTTGCAATGGCTTTTGCTGAAATAAAGCATAGGGAGAAAAATATACACGCGTACAAGAATGCAGAGGACTTTGAAAACGCGCAAAACTATGATACTTCTTCCGTCCCGTAGAGCTTGCGTAAGACTCGATTGACGCGCAATAATTGATCATCAAACAGATCATCTGTAGCCGTAGTCAAGGCGGCATGAACAGGCTTGCTTTCTCCTTTTTCGTGCACTAGCACCGGCCGAGAAAGCGCCGTTGATATGGACCACAGGATTACTAATGATAACACGGATATCATCCGTCCATAAAGAGAAGGAACATGAGTTGCGTAGTGCATTGGACAATTGACAGGTTTGGCATGCATACCTCTCGCCCCCTTTCGGAACAATGCTCTTCCAGTAAGGAACAGAGCTATCGCAATCTGGTGGACGTGTGAAAGGTGCCATTGAAGGAAACGTTTTTTTCTTTTCTCCAATTGGATTATAGGAGTCAAAAACTCACCTCAGGCAACCCGATCCATTCGTTATGCCGATTTCCCAAGATCTCTTTACTTCCTGCATGTTAACAAATAAGAAGGCCATTGTTGACACGGGAGCAACGGTTGGGAGGCAATTCGGCAAACTCTGTTACGCATTTTTCGGAATAAACAAAGTCCCACTAATGAAAGGAAATGATGAGGGGAATGGACAACAATCTCAGGAACGTAAGGTGGGAACTGCTGAGCACAATTCTTGTCATAGTTCAACAACGGAGTATGTGTAACCAATATAGTAACCATTTTTTTAAAGCTTGACCAAGTATTACAAGAGAGAAATTTTGGGGAGGGAGTCAAACAGGGTTCAACTTGGTTGTGCTCTCAATAGCACAAAGTCGACACTAGTCAAAAAATTGGTTTTTTATTAATATTATTATTTCTCTTTTCAAAAAATACATTCCCATGCACGGGCGGCGGGCATATTCTGGAGCCTGTGCAACAAGGGATTGGTGGATGTAGCACAGTGTAGAACAGGGCTCTATCCTGCAAAATACAAGTTTTGTCAACAGACGGTTTCGCGAAATGACAATTGCGTTCATTATTACGATCTCATCGGGGGAAACGTCGAAAGCTCTTTTTGCTTGCGGTACGGGTGTACAGAACCTTTTTTGTCTTTCACAGCCATTGAGGGTCAATTCGGCACTACATATTACCACCACCCCGGCATAGATTAAGTTACCACTGCCAGTAACAAGAGAATAGACTACTCGTACATTTTTCACGGGGACATAACGTACTGTATTAGTCTCGCCGAGCTCCATTTTTAAACTCGTTATTACTGTGATTTTAGCGTCGCCGCGTGGGCTCTGACACCGTTTCTACAAGCAAGGCAACAAGGCCTTTGCCACCACATGCTGAGATTCCTGATCAGAACAAAGCTCCTCTCTACACTTCAGCTTGATCGATGAGATCAAAAGTGGAAATGGTCCCAAGGAGGCACCTTGTCGAAAACCAATGTTGTAACAGATATAAAAAGGCTCCACTTCCCAAGAACTTTGAACATCAACAACTACCACTTCCAATCTCAATCCAAGTCAAGCCTTCCAGTAAGCCGGCTAGCCTTCGTCGCTCATCGCCTATTCGACTCTCATACAAGCACAAGTTCCCCCAACTTACACACTCACTGTCTCTTGATTTTCCATTCACACTAGACATGCACAAGCAGCTCGTCTTCCTCTTCGCTCTTGCCTTCGTGGCTATTGCCCAGGCC
This sequence comes from Actinomortierella wolfii, assembly GCA_016098105.1. NCBI lineage: Eukaryota > Fungi > Mortierellomycota > Mortierellomycetes > Mortierellales > Mortierellaceae > Actinomortierella > Actinomortierella wolfii. The sequence continues at coordinate 55,167 of JAAAIY010000163.1, forward strand.
TGGTCTTTCGATGTCTGGACCAAAACCAACTACAAGGGCAAGCGTCGCTCGTTCTACGACATCAAGGCTGGCAATGGCTGCTTCAACCTGCCTTCGGATGGTATGCAACAATTACAAGACGGAAAACTTTATTGCAGCATTCTCTGGCTTTCGATCCGGTATTCTTTTCATCTCAGCTCTTTAAGTGATTCCTAATACTGACAACATATCTTGCCCCTGGCATTATTAAAAAATATAGTCTCTGCCAAGGTGCACTCGTTCAAGTTCTGCTCGATGGCTTGGACCCGCTGCTCCATCACCATCCACTCCAAGACTGGCTGCAGCGGCAGCGTTCTCGGCTCGGCCACTGCTGCTGCCCCCCGCGCTGAGTGGCACAAGAAGTCCGTCTCCGCTGCTGGGTAAGCTCCTTTAGCAAAGAGAATCCCTGAACATGGTAGAAAATGATTTTTTTTTTTTGCTCGGCAGCTTAGCAAAACGACACATGACACTTACTCTCCTTGATTTTGCTCTCCTTTCTACTCTGTCCCTCCTTCGCCTTCCGTGACTACTACGAACATAGCTCGAAGATGAAGTCCTTCCGTATCAGCGGCTGCAAGGGCATCCCCATTGCTGGCAACCTTGATGTCCAGAAGTGCTCGTAAATGCTTATATAAGCACTCCCTTGTTCGCTGGTCGACACACCACTAAATATTAACAACAATAAAAAAAACTTTTTTTTCTTTCTGAGAACTCACGGTCCCCATTAAGATGAGCTTAAATGACAAAATAACCACCTCTAAAGATAATATCAAGAAACATGGCAATATTCTCTTCTCATGAAAATCGTATACGAGTATAATCGTGATGATGAATGACGGACCAAAATGCTCCATGCACCTTGGTCCTTTTTTTTTGTATGTTTTAACTGCTACACAGAGAAAGTATGAACGGTCATTATCCTTTACTGTGACTAACCTTGAAACATTAGATAATCCATTTTTGTAGTGGACTAGGACAGACATTCGAAAGAAGGAAAAAAGGGGGGGCATCGATCATAAGTAAGCAAGTACCGAGATCTAGTCTACCCTCGTCTTGATTTTTGAAGTCGGGGTTGTCGCCCGTTCGCGACAAAGATGGGTTAAAGCGAACTACCGTTGACACAAACCCCGATCCAGAGCCCTTGGGTGACTGTAGAATAATATAGACGCTATCCGCCTGCGGAAATATTTTTACATTCCAGCACATTCCGAACGAACAAAGATATGGTTCCCACTAGACAAAGTTATATTACCCCTTTTTATCCCTTCCCTCTCCCCCCCCCCCTTTTGTAGAGTACGTGCTAGCCTTATGAAACACCTCGAAGATTGTGAATGCAGGACGGCATCGTTGAATCATTAACATTCTTCTCGTTCAGTATGAGTTCCCTTGACCTTGAACCCATAAAACCGAGAACCTACCCTGTACGACGGTTATCGTTTAAATTCTTTTTTGTTGTTGTTGTTGATTTCGTCATTTGGGGAATGTATGAACGCTGGAATAACCTCAAGGCCACTTTACATTAATAGATCCAATATTATTGTAGGCAAACAAACAATAAAGTGTTAAGAGTGTATTTTAATCTCTTGGTAAGGTTTGCTTCTAGATCAAGGGGACGATAATACGCGGGCTCCATGTTACTGGCCTTTGATGGTCACATGAAAAGACTTCCAGCTCTTTCTAGACCCCAGTAACCCAGTTCTTCCATCAAGATTCTTTTGCTTTCCTTCAAACCTTTTTTCCGCATACCCTTCTCCATATTACACCGAAAATTCGATAATCAGCATCTTATATTCGACCTCATATAGATTTACATGGATGTTATTTTAACTTTTTGTATGGATTAATATACTGCCCCATGATGAATCTTTGTTGTTTTGCAGAGTGCTGGGTTACTGTTCAGAAGGAAAATCTTTTTACTTGAACACCACTGGCTTCGCTCTATGCACAAGATGTAAACCTATTTAAAGTTCGTCAGACTCGATGGAGGAGCCCCTTGCATGTGCTTCCAGGTAGTCCACACCTCAGCTATCTTCGCGTCGTGTGCAATTGGCTTCAACATCAGCACTGTTTATGCCTTACTGCTCTTTTGTTGCACCAGAAGAACTACCCTTGATCATCCACATACGTTGACACTTGGTCATCCGTTCATCATTGACTTCTATGGGTGACGACAGAAGTCTCTACACTCCACACTTTTCACAAGTAGAATAAAACCACCTGTGTAGAAGCAGTGTTCCAGAGCGAACTCTTATATGTGCGACTGCGCGTACGGAATCATGAAGGATCACCTTTCTTGTCTTTTTATTGCCCTATCAGCTCCATATGATTCTAAGATCAGCTGCTTGCTCAAAAATGGCAAAGCATCTTGCCTTTGAGTTTACTGATAGAACGTCCAATATGTAGGAACATCCATGACTGTTGTGTTTCAGCATCACTTTTTCCAACGTTTGCATGTGCTGAACACGAGTCGAGTATGAGGAGTCTTGGATGAAAAAGCCAGTTTTGCAAGAGTAAGAGCCACAGGGAGTGAGTCCACAATTGTTATTTCGTGCATCGTTTCAAATAGATGCTGCAGGATCATTTCGTAATACGCTGGCATACTTGCGTCTGCCCTAGATGATCAATAGAAAGAACGAATAGCAGCATTCAGGGTGTATCCATCATACAAGTAGAGACTCAACGCGATCGACGTCTTACGAATAGTACTACTTACGAAAAATGGTGGTTATGCAAAGAAGATTATATGATACGCGAGCACTTTGTACGATGCTAGTTGTCATATCGTTACTAGTGTACCAGGTACAGTGTAGTCTGATCACATTTGTGTGAGTTGCCACATTCATAGCCATGCCATATTGTCATTTATATCCTTCATTCCTTTAATGATTTTGCGATCGTCAAGTTGAACATATTCCTCTTGTCTATTCAGCTCTCTTTAAGAGTCTTTTCATTGTTTCTTCATATCCGAGCACTGCAATATTAGAAAATACTAAACCACAGCCAACTCTGCGGAATTCAGTGTTGCAGCTATCATAAATTGTGTAATGAACGCCTCTTGAGGTTATAAAAAGGCTGATTCCAGGCAAATAGAAAGCCGACCTGGTACATCCTCACATGCCATCAGCATACATAGTTGTTGTCATATTGCTACTCCATATCCTCCATCCCAGAATGAAGACTTGACTTTAGAAGCGCGATCATGCTGCACGCCAAGTTTAGTCTTGTCATACTTCGTTACTGATCATCGTGTTGTTACTTCCCCTTTTATTGCTGACAAGATTTGGCAAAAAAACACCAATTAGCCTATTGGTAGTGGTTTATCATCACCAAAGGTCCTCATAACACTTAGAACATCCTTGGGTGTCAAAAATCATGGATCCTCCAATGTCTCAGGTTAAAGCCCGTAATTTCTCTTACCATGCCGGTAGGTGACCTGCAGCCCGCAGCCGTATATTGTTTGTCTAAGGATATGACTCAGCAAAAGTCATCTGCACCTTCAATGCCAGTCATTAAAGAGAGAAAGCTGCTGGCATGTCCTTGAATGGACGACTTATGCCTGAGTTCAAGCGGTTTACACCGTGGCCTCATACCTAGTCAGCGCTAACAAGCCTCTATTATCGGTTAACGTGTTTGCAAGCCGTAGTGAATTATCACTCTCTACAGCAGCGTACCATAAGGCACTTGTTTTCTGTAAAGTTATGGCTGCGCAAGGTGACCGAAATTGATATAAACTTTTGAGACGGCGAAAGAGTTTCTTTCGCTCTCTATCCTTAAACACACCCACCCACCCACCCACCCACACACACACACACGCTCACACGCTCACACGCTCACATACAAAAAACATCAAAGGAGAAGTTGTAATGGAAGACACTGATACGCAAATCAAGTACCTTGGGCCATTCACTCTGTCTCAAGACCCACCACTCTACCTTACGACGCTGTACCTGAGTGATGTCTCAGAAATGGTGCGCGTCCTCAATATCAATCAAGAAGTGTACAATGGCACAGCATCGTGGGAATATCCGTTCAACGAGGAGCATGCAAAGTTCCGTATCACGCGTGCACTCGACTACCACACTAGCAAGGGTATAAACACGCACTGGGCGCTGCGCACGAGCGTCGACGGTCCGCTTATTGGCTTGATCGCAGTATATGAACCTCCAGAGGAGTCTGGGAATATCTACTTGAGCTTCTGGATCTCACCCGAACACAGTGGGAAAGGGTACACCAGTCGAGCCGTGCTTTTTGTCAAGGACGAGATTGCCATCAAGGGTATGAATGCCAGAGCCGTTCTTGCTTGCGCTTTTGAACATAACAAGGCCAGTCAGAGGATCCTTGAGAAAGCCGGATTGAAGTCGATTGGGGTCAAGTCGAGCTTTGTCCCAAAGTTTGACAGAAAAATGGAGCATGTTTCTTATGCTTGGTGTCCGCCCCACTAACCTCCCTAACAACAATCCCACAATAGTGGATGAGCCTTTCCCTTCATTTCATTCTCTTTATAAAGACAGTACATGCCCTTCCGTAATGATGCATCTGTCACACAAGTTCGTGGCAACAATTCAGCATTTTTTCTGTTAAAGAATGCAATATTTTTATGAAAGGACTACAAAAAACAACTAATGAACAAATAATAGGTGCGGTAAAGACAGGAAATAATCGAGTTAAGGCTGGGTACTATGAGACGTTGGCCAATTACTTTACAAAGCCTTCTTCTCCTTCAGAGCCTTAGCCTCGGCAGCCTTGCGAGCCTTGTAAGCAAGGTACTTGCGGTTGGTGCCAAAGATGTGATCCCACCACCGGAACGAGGTCGAGAAGTTGTTGGTGAAGGCCATGTGGTGGTAGTCGTGGTGCTCCGAGCCGGACCAGAAGGGGAGCCAGTTGTGGGTCGACCAGGGGAAGTCATAACCAGAGTGAGCCTCAACAGCCTGGAAGAGACGGAGAGTGATCCAGATCAGGGTGGTGACCAGGTGCAAGTCAGCAGTGAAGTAGCACCAGAGAAGAGGACCGCCAATGGTGCCCATACCCAGAATCAAGACTTCAATAGGGTGAGCGTACTCGGCAGCGAGACCAAAGGGAGCAGACCACTCATGGTGCAGCTTGTGGATGTGCTTGTAGAAGGGACCATAGTGCAGACCGCGGTGAGCCCAGTAGTGGAAGAAGTCCTCAAAGACGAAGAAAAGGAACACCTGGAACGCCATCTTCTTGAGAGGAGGGAAAGGAACGGCAGAAATAGCCATGCCAAAGTGGACGGCAATAGGATGGAAACCAACAATCATGGGCAGCTCAAAGAAAAAGTGCGACAGCAAAACATAACGGAAGACCCTCCACTGGTTCTTGGCGGTATTCTGAATGGTCTTTTGCTGGATCTTGTACTTTTGCAAGGCAGGGATCTGATCGGCGATGAGGTATGGGACGCAGCGAGCAAAGTAAATAAACTCGTGCGACAGGAAGATCATAGCCAGTGTAACGAGGGCCTCGTTGCGGCCCTCGAAGATGCTCATCCACTTGGCCTCCGCCCACGTCTTGCCCTCGCTATAGGGCTGTGTAATGAAGTCCGGGAGTGTAAATTCTGGCAGCGCTGTTGTATTCCTAGTTGGCGTTAATAAGAGATTATAAGATGCGTGATTAGTGTCCGTTATAGCTACAGTATTAGCTGCTTTAAGCAATGGTGTCAGGGTGTATTGTGTGAAAGATGGGGTTTTGCATTTGGTGTCTTCCACGACTATTCCTGTGTCATATGAGAACACGAGAGGAGGGGAAAGGGGACAAGGCCAAAACAGAAATGGTGATTGTCCCTCTTGTCGCGCATAAACAGAAAATCCTGATCAGCATGAGCTCTGTTGTTGACACTGTTTTTCTCTCTTAATCACTAGGTAGTTGAAGGCTGATTTTCCTTTGCCTCGTGAGATTATCATCTGCTGTGAGAGGTGTCGATAGCGTTAAGTCAGGCACAAGCGTCATGGCTGAACGCCGTGGCGATAACTGCTGCGCGTGAAAAAGCTCAAGAATAGCCTGTGGACGTGGTGGAGATGATCAAGATCCTTTGCTTGTTTCCTTGAGGTTAAGGGAGAGAAAAGCAGAGCAGGGCAGGAAACACAGAAAGGGTTGCTCCTTACATTGCTGTCTATGAGGGGTGTGGGGGAGTGATGAATGAGTGATGAATGAGATGAAAAAAGAGAAGACAGGAGCGGAAAAGCGGACCTTTATGAGTGTTTCCAGCAAGTCCCGCAACCGACAGCCAGGCCCAGTCAGGCCAGGTAGGTCAGGCCAGACAGAATTAGTCCCGTTCAGTGTTTGAGAGACTGGCAATACGGGGTGGGGTGGGATAAGAGGTCAAGCGCATTTGCTGGCCCAGTTTCTTTGTCGCTGCTCAGGGCACTCGTATACTATCTTTTGTCCAAAAATTGTTTATGTTCGTTGGAATGGCTGCCAATCACCTTAGGTGCCTGAGCCAATAGGATCAAGCCTTTGTCTGACCGCCAACATGGCCCGATTTTTGATCAGCGCTCAATTCGCCTCCCACCCCCCACCTTCTCAGCCTCTCTCTTTCACTTTACACTCCCTCTCTCACACACACTCCCTCGTCGTTGACACCGTCCTTTCTCTTGTTCTTTTATTTCGTTCTCCATCGAGGAAGACAAGTCCACGCTCCTTCCTATCCACCCTTTGATTACCTTGACATGAGCTTTGGTGGAGATTGTGACTTGCTTCTTCGAGAGTCGTACCACTATCCCATGCAACCTTCTGATAAGATTTTTGAGCCACAGGTCGACTTGACAATCGTTTATAACAATAGCCTTTGAGACTTATTGTGGAGGTAGAGAGGACAGGTATCGGTGCACCTGCCAAACACGGCAGGCGGGAGGGGAAGAGCAAAGTAAGACCTTTCGCTCTCGTCATGCCTGTCTATCGTCTCTCTCCTATACTTTTGCTCGTCGTCCTCCGACCCAACCTCTTCATCCATCTGAGACATTTGCCGAATATTATTTTTGTTTGCGCATTTTGAACATCTCCTGATCCGCTTGTCGCGCATTTCACCATTATTTTTCCTCTCGCGACCATGTAGTAGGATACGCCTGTCCCGCTTGCCAAGAGTGCCAGCATTTGACTATCAGCCCAACCAATAAGAAGCTGCGCGTGTTTTCTCCATGTGGACCATGTACCTTTCCCCTTTGGTCTGTTATTTTTTTCAGTCTGTGTGTCCTCGTGTATGCAAATAATATAATGGCGTTGACACCCAAACAATCCCATATTCTCCTACGTAATTCGCCCCTAGAGTGATCATGCTACAATCTGATAACAGATATCTATTTTTTTTCTTTTGGTATGGGAATCACCTCACTGTAGCAATATAATTCAACTGTCTTGTTGTTTGCCTGTGTATCGTGGCGATGTATAGCTCAACCACCTTACACTAGTAGTTCCTTGCACTTTCTGATTTTTTTGAGGCGCGAACGGTGTACGTATGCACCTTATGCACGTACCTTCTAACAAGAAATGTGGCGGTGTGACTTGACGCGAAATTGAACAGATGTCAAGAGCAAGATACTCAGTCACCTTGTTTGTGTAGTAGGAGGTGTAGGCGCTGAAGAACACTCACTAGTCTCACATATTCATAAGATATAGCCAAACCCGATGATGTAAGCACATATTCTGGAACCGCACGCTGTCGACCATATGTATGTATTGTGAGTAATTCTAAGGGTGGCAGTTGTCCAAGTAAATGGAAAGTTTGCCTCTTTGTCGAACACATGCGGCAAACACCCTTACTCAAAATGACGTTCAAGAGTGGCTTGGCCCTGTATACATCGAAATCTTGTAGGGTCAAGTTAAGACACGACCCTCATAAAAAAGGCAACAGTGATTCTCACACATTACTGAACTTTTCATTCAACATATATATATATTTATATATACACCCACATCATGTTGGACATCAACCTGTTCATCGAAGAGCGCGGAGGCGAACCTGAATTGATCCGCGAGTCTCAGCGTCGTCGTGGTGCATCTGTCGAGGTGGTCGATGAGATTATTGCCCTTTACCAGGACTGGGTCAAGTGTATGTTTAGACAGAAGAGGATCGTCATACCCCATAGGCTCTGTTCTTCACCTATCATCTTTGCTGGCTCTTCGTTCGCTGTGTGGAATCGACGAAACAACATTATATGAAGAGATCATACTGCCTGTGAGGGGCTACTTTCTTTTCTTCCTATGCATGGATTTGACGTTCCTTTTTTTTGAAAAGCTTGAGTTTGCCACACCATGTCAGTTAGTGCAGTCAAATGCTAACAAGTTGACTTTGGTATTGTTTTCTAGCTCGCTTCCAGGTCGATCAGCTTAACAAGAAGGCAAATGCTACCCAGAAGGAGATTGGCATGAAGATGAAGGTATCAAACAAAAAGTCAAAGCTGAGTATATGTGATGATATCTGTTAAAGTTACTTCTGGTAGCAGCACAAGCTAACAGCTGCCGGTTTTATGCATTTGCTCAACACTCTTGTCTATAGAAAAAAGAGGATGCTTCTGACTTGATTAAACAGCGTGTCGAGATTCTCAAGGAGAAAGAGATGGTCGAGGCAGATATGAAGCTGAAGGAAAAGCAGTGGCAGACTAAGCTGGGCACTGTCGGCAACTTGGTTCATGACTCTGTTCCTCGTTCTTTAACTGAGGTACGCTGATCGCCCAGATAATATCATTATCATTATCATGCAGGATGCAAAGTAAGCAGAATCTTTGTTTTGACTGCTATTGCACTCAGAAATGTTAACTGGATTACGTCTCCTTATCTTTCAACATTCGGGACATGCACTATAGGACGATAACGTTACCGTTCGCACCTACTTCCATGAGGGCAAGGAGCCCGTTCATGATCCCAAGCTGTACTCCCACGACGAGCTTCTGTGGCGCCTGAATGCCTATGATCCCGAGCGTGGCCACAAGGTTGCTTCCCACCGTGGTTACTTTTACGTTGATGTCGGTGTTGAGCTGAATCAGGCTCTGATCAACTATGGTTTGTCCTTCTTGGGCAAGCGCGGCTACACCAAGCTTCAGACTCCCTACTTCATGCAGAAGGACGCCATGGCTGCCACAGCCCAGCTCTCCCAGTTCGATGAGGAGCTGTACAAGGTCACTGGCGAGACCGAAGACTCTTACCTGATTGCCACTTCTGAGCAGCCCATTTCTGCATTCCACGCCAACGAGTGGTTCGAGTCTCCTAAGGAGCAGCTGCCTATCAAGTATGCAGGTTACTCGACTTGCTTCCGCAAGGAGGCTGGTGCTGCTGGCCGCGATACCTGGGGCGTTTTCCGTGTCCATCAGTTTGAGAAGGTCGAGCAGTTCTGCTTGACTGAGCCCGAGAAGTCTTGGGAGATGTTTGACCACATGATGGCCAATTCCGAGGAGTTTTACCAGTCTCTTGGTCTCTCTTACCGCGTTGTCTCCATTGTCTCTGGCGCACTGAACAACGCCGCTGCCAAGAAGTACGATCTGGAGGCATGGTTCCCCTTCCAGGGCAACTACCGCGAGCTTGTGTCTTGCTCCAACTGCACAGACTACCAGTCCCGCAACCTGGAGATCCGCTGCGGTATCAAGAAGATGGGCGACCGTGAGAAGCGCTACGTCCACTGCTTGAACTCTACTCTGACGGCCACTTCTCGTACGCTCTCGTGTATTCTTGAGAACTACCAGACACCTGAGGGTGTTCGTGTTCCCGAAGTCCTGCAGCCTTACATGGAGGGCAAGACATTCCTGCCATTCGTCCGCGAGCTCAAGCACCCCAAGGTAAGAGATAAAAAAAAGTTGCGCGGAGAGACTTGCCACCACACCAACACAACAAAGAGGGTTTCACGAAGGGCTAAGAAGGGCTGTCTCTATAATTAACTGTGATATGGTGACACGAGTCTTACTCAACACAAGATACTAACGGAATCTGCTCTGTTCTCTTTGCCCTATAGAAATAAGCGAGATGATACACGCGCTTGATCCTTCTCCTTTCTCTTTGACATTCTTGCCTACAGTTTCTTGTCAGAAGGAAAGAAAGAAGAAACAATAAAAACAATCCTCCACGCATGTAAGAGAAGAGTAATGACCTATTTTCGTGTCGTATACAAGCCTTATTTTTTTGGCCAGTGATATGCCAGAGACATAATCTGGACAAAAATAGGATGTAGGCTGCAAAGTTGGGCGGAAGGGGGTGTCCTATTTTTCTCTCCCACTCTCCAGGGAAAGAAGGACCAAACAGGGCTCCCAACACGTTGTAGATGAGAATAGTGCTCTTCGTCTCTTCCCCACTATGAATTCACCCTTACACAACCCTTGGCGCTCAACACCATTTTCCTGCTAATGCTGCTGATGCTAATAGTGCTGCTCTCAAGTCCGCCATCCCTGTCCACACGCCCTCATGCCCCAGACCACACACAGCATAATCATTGTGATCCACCCTACTCAAATTTTTGATTTAATATTTTGCAACCGCTTGTTTCTCTCACTTGGGCCCCTAACGGTCGCTCCATCTCAGACGGTCTAGGTGGAACTCGGACAAAAAAAAAAAAAGTTTGTACACTTCTACCTACTACAGCCTGGTAGTCTTTTCCTACTCTCCTCTTTCCCTCTCATTCTCTTCTTTTTCATCTGTCTCTTCATCTCCCGCTCATTCACCTTTGCATTCATCTATTCATTCCTCGCCATGCCTCCATATCACTCTGCCGCCGACCTCTTCGGTGCTGGGGGTGTCTATGTTGAATCTGCTCCTACTCAGCCATCCGGTCCACCATGGTCCTCCAAAGCTGATCCGGTGAATGACAATGAGGCCTTCTTCACTTCTCTTGCTGTTTCTTCGTCGTCGGCTACTTCGGTCCTCGCTGCTCCTTCTTCAAGTGCTCTTGCCCCCTTGGACCCTTTCTCCTCGTATTCTCTGGCACCTGCCGTTAATCCTGATGCTCTATCCACACAAGCTCCAGCAGCAAGCACAGACCCCAGCAGCCACAACACAAGCAGGACCAATAGCCCTTCTTCATCCCCATTGGCCACTACCAACGCGTCCACGGCCCCATCCACATCGCCCTCTTCGCCCACAAAGACTACTGATCTGGCTGCCAATGTCGTTTCCTCTGCCTTGGCTACGCTTTCGCTGTCTCCTGCTGCCCATCCTATTGCTGCACAGCACGCCGAAGATGACGATAACAGCGCAATTCCATTCGCTAGCAGCCAAGAAGACAACAGTGTGTCTTCATTGTTTGCATCGTCCAGCGCAGACCTGTTTGGCCGCGACAGCAGTGACCCTTCGGACTTCTTCTACCACCAACAACAGCAGCAACAAGCGCAGCCTGCAGACAATGTTATTGCACAGCATGCTACATCATACTTTCAACAGCACGAGGAACAACAGCAACAAGAACAACAACAACAACAACAACCTCAGCAGTACCCCGACTCGTTCTCGGATCCAACTTTGTTTAGCACGGAGATAACCTCCACCGCTCATGCAGCCACATCCGTTACTGCTCCTGCTCCCATTCCCACCCCTGCCCCCCAGAGTAACGATCACGCATTCTTTGAGTCCTTGTCCCAGGGGCAACAAACGCTGGCCCACTATCAACCCCACCAACCAGAACAAGCTGCTGCTGCTGTTTCGTGGGCCAACGACCAATTCGCCAACTCTACCACGGAGTTTAGTAACTTTAACAACCAGCACCAAACCAGTTCTCAAAAAGCACATGGTGTACAACAGCAGCAACAACAACAACAACAACAACCCTATTTCGAGCCTTACCAGAGTGGCCTCGGCTCCTCGATTCCTACTGTTCCTTCTCGGTCTCCTGCTGCTGTTGGTACAAAAATACCATCACCCCCTTCACCCCCACCTCCACTAGCACAGCAACACAATCCTCAACCTCAGCATGTCTATTTACAGCAGCAACCCACAGCCCAGCATGCCTCGGCACCAATGTCGTCCACACCCTCTTCCTCGACCTCGTCGGCCAAGAGGAGTGCTGCTCGGCATCGATACCCTACTTTTGATCAACAAGCTTTCCCTGTACCACAGCCTTCCCAACAGCCTTTGATGAACCCCTATGACCAAGTACCCCCTACGGAGCCGGCACCCTCTTCTGCTTGGCAGCAGCAGCAGCAGAGCTATCAGGATAACACAACGTCCTATCAACATCAGCAACCGTATGGTGGCGCGTACTCGTCAGTGCCTTTGTACCCATCGTCGTCGTCTAACCAGTCCGGCGCGTCACCCTCTGTATCTGCAGATCCTTTCCTGTCTATGACGGCTGGCCAATCATTTTTTGCCCGCGTGGGCAGTAGCGTGACGAGCACTCTAGCCTACACGTCTACAAAGGCATCAAAGGGTATTGTATCGGCATCATCCAAAATTGCAGGTCTCTGGCAAGGACATCAGCACTCCCAGCAACAGGGACTGCATTCCCACAACCACCAAGGAGGACACTATGCCTATGGTCAACATCAACAACAACAACAACAACAACAACAACTAATGAATGAAACGCTCAATCCAGTGAGCACTCGTGCAACATCAATTAGCACGAGCAGTCCATATGCTATGGTTCCGCAACAAGAGCATACCCCTGGCTTCGATCCATCCTCACAACAGTCAGCTTCCCCAGCAGGATATGCTTGTTATCCTTATGGCGGTTCCTCTTCTGAGCAGCAGCAGCAGCAACAACACCACCGCACCAATGGTTCTGCCAACCATGGTGGATTCTCGGTTGCAAGTCTTTCTTCGGCGGCGGCCAAGGCGGGTGCATATCTCCCAAGTCTGCCGAGCTTGTCGCATGTTCCGTTACTGAACAAACTCAGCAAACAGGGTCCACAGCTGCCCTCCATGTATCATGCATCATCCACGTCGCTTTCATCCTCATCATCGGGCCCCTATGCCGGAAGTAGCACGGAATCGGTGGATGGGTCTACCTACATGTCATGGCCCTCAGCAGGACCTGGACACGGCTCTACACGAAACCAGCAACAACAGCAGCAGTCGTCATATCAAGGCTACGATTCGTATGACCATGCAACCTATGGTGGATTGTCGACAACAACGGCAGTTGCTGGCGAGCTGTGGAACGGACTGAGGCACGAAGTGCAAAAAGGCCGTCGGTTGGTCGAGACGGGCGTGCAAGCTGGCGTGGCATGGTGGTGTAATAGCAGAGACCCCAAGATTCCCGTTTAGAAAGGACATTTTCCAACCTTTTTTTTTTATTATTTCCATCTCCCCGCTCTTTGTAGTATTCATTCCATGCAATCCTTAATATTCTTTGTAGCATCCCTGTTACTTATTATCACTGTAATGCCTTTAATGAACATAGTAATGACGACTGAAGTACGAAGCAAATGTGAAAGTACAAAAATATGGCTGCTGTGGACGAACAACACTTGGGATGGCAATATGCATAGATTCTATGTGGAGTCATTACTACATAGAGTCTTCCGGCAAACGAATATCAACGTCAATGCTAAAAGGCTTCTCGGCATGTGGTTGGTGTGCTGGCCTCTCTCTTTGCTCGACTCTTCGAATCCATGTTTTGCTACCGTAGATGATCCCTAGTGTGTAAAGCGCCCCTCATGCGTCTGACGTACAGAGAATGGTGTATGGCTGTGCAGTAACTCTACCCTTTCTCCGAGGAAGTGGTGTTTGACAAAACGTTGCACAGCAAATTTTGGGCTGGTTTCGGGTCTTTGTTTTCGTCCATATCACATCCTTCTGCATTCATCATCCTGCACAAGCAGAATGAGCACTCTACATCCCCTTGACATTTCGGAATTAAGGCTGTCCATTGCACGTTATTTGGATCTCAAAAGCTTATGTACATGCGCAACGGTTTGTAGAGCGTGGCACCAGGATATCCAGCCTTTGGTATGGCGGACGTATCGGCTTAGTCCACTCAACTTGTCGACCCGTGGGTTGGAGGCCTGGGTTGCTATCATGAACAAGAACGCTCACTGGATCCGATGCCTTCAACTGAGTGGAGTCGACGACCGAACTCCAGTCCCCGAGGTGATATACGACACGTTGCTTAAACATTGTCGAGGCTTGGTTCACATCGACGGGTACATGATGAATATAAATGAGTGGATCTGTCTGAAGAAGTTAATCCAGGTGAACACAGGTCTCCAAAGTTTGTCGTTCGGGTTATGTGAACGGACGATTCACGATTATACTCCTTACACGATGTTTACTCAGCCTGTCGGTGGTGGTAGTGCAGGACATTCACAACTGAAGAGTCTCACATTAGAATGTTGGATCTCAGCAGAAACACTAGAGCGTATACTTTTGGCATGTCCCGCCCTTGAGGAGGTTAATATTTGGGGGGACATATACGACGAGGAGACCGTGTCGACTAACAACACCTACTCTGACAGCACTAGAGGCAGTCAAGAAGGTGAATTGTGCCAAAAGTGCACTCCTCCGATAGGCCATCCACTGTTGTCATCGAGAGTTCGCAGTGTGTCCGTCAGAGAATACTTTAGTGAGCCTGCAATGGTGGACCTCTTTGGGTGCCTTCCTTCGCTAAAATGCTTGGAAATGCCACGTTTCGGTTTCCCAGTCTCCCAACGACTGCGTCACGTCATAGAAAGAGGATGTCTTAGGACGCTCAAGACCATCAGTCTATGTGAGTACCCACACTTAGTAGAACCTCCACAGTTTGTGCTCCCAATCCTAAGTGCCATACCGCAACACCAACTTCAAAAGGTCACACTCTGGGCTGTTGGGTTGGAGGAGTTGAAGTGTGTGATCGATCACCAACATCAAAGCCTCCAAAGCGTTGCCTTCTACGATGCTCCTCCAGAAACGATGATAGCTCTCTTGGCGGGATGCCCACATCTCAGGACACTCCGTTTTTTAAACCAGGACCCTGTGGATGTTCATCAACTCCTCGACCAACCGTGGACCTGCGCCTCCAGCCTTGAAGAACTGTCAGCCAAACTATGTCTTCCGCCAGCAACTGAAGGAGCGGATATGGCGATGATAGAGAAAGAGTTTATGAAGCGGCTAGGTCAGTGTACCAGGCTCCGGAAACTGTTATTCGGCAGGAACTACATTGCACCGGCTCAGCAACTCAGGTGGTCACTGGCTCATGGACTAGACCATCTCGCTTCCCTTTCACGCTTGGAGGTAGTCTGCTTTGGAGACTTGGTGTCTTTCGAAGTTCCTGAACTGCAATTTATGAGGAAACATTGGCCTCGGCTCAAATCATTGCCTGAGAGTCAATACTCTTCAGACGATACTTTGACATGGCTCCACGAAAATTGGCCGGATTTTAATGAGTGGCCAGAGACCGATTACGAGTCCTGTTGGGATGACGATCCCTTTGATATTTAAGATTTTCTTGAATGGTGGCTCTATCAAAATGTACTCTCCCCATAGTCCGTACAGTACAGCAAAGTAACGAAAGCTATTGGTTGATCTGGAGCAGTAGCGTAGATCCTTTGTATAACTCTTTACAAGTAACATGTAGTTTCTTCTGAATAAAAGATGTCTGTTTCAAGCCTACCATGGGGATTGAACATATGTGTGATATTGTGCCGTAATCCAGTTAGTCAAGGCTGGGGACTGTTGAGATATCAAGGTTCAATTCTCTGTAGTTTTCTCTGTCCTTACATAATAGACGCGCAACTCTAAAATTGTCTAGGGAAGAGTAGTTCCAACAAACCACGAATGAGTGGTTGATGTGGACATCACTTGGATCAGGGTAGGCTCCTTAGTGCGCGCAAAACTGTGTGCCTGTCATTGTGACAACTCTAGCTAAGCCCTCTCGCCTCTCTTCCCAGTCGACCATGTGCCATTGCTTTTTTTGGCGGTAGTGGCTCTGTTTTTGGTTCCTTCGCTCTCAGAACTTTCCTTTCACCACTCCTTCTTGCTCTACAAATCCTTACTTTGCTGGATGGTCTCCGATTTTTCAAAAACACCGTTCACACATCTTACTTCTAGAATATGGTGTTCGACTACGTGGTAAGTATTGCCAATTCAAAACCATCTCAAGATTTTAAACGGGGCTCGAAAGGGATTTCATCCGCCAGCGAGCACTAGTCGCACGATCTGCAGTATGTTGCCGCCAACGTTGCAAAAAAAAAAAGGAACTAGAGAATGACTATCTAGGATGTCGAAACAACATGACCAAACATACAAAATAGAGGGGAGAATTACAGGAAGCTGGTATACGATGTAGGTATCAAAAGGGGTTAAGTGTTCTGAAATGTCAAGGGGTAGTGGAAACCCTCCAGGCCTAGATTTCATTATTCATGCACAACGGATTTTGGACCGGTTTCGAGAATATGCTTTGTCCACATGCCCTTAGAATTAATCATCCTAACACAAGCAGAATGACTACATTACATGCTTTTGACATTCCAGAATTGAGAGAGTACATTGCATATTACATGGACTTGGAGAGCCTGCGTGCTTGTGCAGCCGTTTGTAAAGCGTGGCACGAGAATATCCAACCATTGGTATGGCGGACGTATCGGCTTCATCCACGCAAATTGTTCACCCGTGGGGAAGAGGCATGGGTTACTATTATGAACAAGAACGCTCACTGGATCCGATGCCTTCAACGGAATGCGCTCCATGACTATACTTCAGTCGCCAAAGTGGTATACGACACATTGCTCAAACATTGTCGAAACTTGGTTCAGTTCAAGGGGGCTGTGCGGAACATGCTTGAATGGAACCATTTGAAGGAATTAGTCCAGGTGAACCCAAAGCTCCGAAGTTTGGAACTCGAATTCTATGGATGCAGGATTCACGATTTTAGACCTTACATGATGTTTATTCAGCCTATCGGTGGAGGTAGTGGGGGACGTTCGCAATTGAAGAGTCTCAGATTAAATTGCTCAATCCCAACAGAAGCCCTAAA